>QBDW01005160.1:0-18409 GCA_003261595.1 Maconellicoccus hirsutus | reverse complement strand
GACTTTAATAAATGTTTTTTGAAGGAAAAAGTTTGATGTTTCCAATGCCGCAAACCTCATCTTTTTATCTTAACTAGATCAAAAGTTATAAAAATTAAAATTTTCAAAACTTTTTAAAATTATGTCAATTTTTGCAATTTTCAATTTTTGAACGACCATTACTTTTTAACTATGTGAGATAGAGAGGTGAGGTTTGCGGCATTCAACAGGACGGTCTTCCCCCCTCCCGAAATACTCATCAGGGTGATTGGTCATAAGTGAGGTTTTTCATCAATTCATTATTTTTTTCAATATATCTTTTTATGCCGATAATTTTAACAAGTGCCACTCTGTATACAGGGTGTTCCGCCATAGAAGTAAAGCCTTCAACTCAGAAACTATGCAACATAAATTAAGTCTATGTACGCATGTTTGCCTAACCTCCGGGCCGCAGGAGCAGCGGTATACTCTTTCAAAAAATTGTCTTCCAATATCGTTCACAGAGTTTAAATAATTATACGTCAATTACTAAAATAGATAGAAATATGCGGTTTATTTGGAAAGAAAGAGAATTTTATCTAGATTTTTGTAGTGTGGATGATTTTTGTGCGAGGTCGATATTCAAGCGTGTACAAATTATAGAAAAAAAGCGTTTTCTGGAACATCTATTGCGATTTATTGTGATTTTACGTTAGTTACCATGTTTACTCAATGTGATCTTTTTTTTTTTTACAAATTTTTAATTTAATGAAATGTTTCGTTAATTTTCCGGAATATTTTTTTTTTACTTCTCAACCAAGTGTTTTTTTATAATTTTTATTGTGATTTTTCGTCAGTTTGTAATTATTTTTACGCGTTGTTTTCCTTTCTTTTTTACGAGTTTTCAATTCAATAAGATGTTTTATCAAATTCCCTGAATATTTTTTTTTCCTTTCATCGCGAATGAAAGGAAAAAAAGAAAATTAGCGCAGAAATCGAAGTACAGTATTAAGATAAGAAATCTTGAAATAATTATTCGTCAAGTTTATCATTAGAAATCATTCGACTTATTCGATTCAAAGCGACAAGCGACCAGTTACAACTGGTAATATTAGTGAATGTTGGAGCACGCACGCAGCCTTCTTGCAAGTTCATTCATGATTCATACAAGAACTGCTAACAACTGGTTCATAGAGCAGATCACAAGATCAAAATTAACTGAAGGAACTAGGCTATACCCGTTTAAAAATAAAAATAGAAAAAAATGGTTTCAGCTGCTTCAATTTTGAAGCTAGGTAAAACGTTGATAATGAACTTGCGCGAATTTTTTCTACCATAAAAATAATTAAAGAAGTTATAATAGTGTACAAATTTTCAAATTTTTGTAACCCCTTCAATTTCAGAGTTAGACGAAACATTAACATGATTAATTTTATACGACTTGAAAAGTTCTACAAAAAAATTCCAAGCACTATTTGGTTAGGCCTGATTATATTTGTAATTTTGTACTTTCGCAGATAGGTATTTGGAAAAGCAATGTTAAAACATAATACGAATTATCAAGGTAACAACTGACGTTACGCAGATAGCAATTTAAAAATACACATTTTTTAGAATTATTCACCCCGGATACATAACCAAGCATCGTGTTTTTTTTCCAAAGCGATAATAACAATTTTTTCAGATAAGCGAGATAAAATTTTGATTTCCAGGAAGCCAAACAACGATAAATTATTACAATCATCATGCAAAAATTAAAAATACAGGTTGCTATTAAAAATCAAACGAAGTGCAAAGTAGTGTTCTAGTAAAGTAAATTATTAAAATTTGAATCTGCTGTAACCACGATGAGCTGGAATTAGTTATAAAATGTCTAAATTAAAAATTAAAGGTAAGATGGACTGGGTGATTTTATATTTATTCAACCTTAAAGATCAACCTCCTTATTTCTTCAGGAAACGTATCGAAACTTCAACAGCACATACTGTATTTCAGTCAAGTTTAAAGTTAGAAATCTTCGATTCAAAGTATGAAATTGTTTACAAATTTTCCATAAAAATCACATAACTATGTACCTTGGAAAAAACTTTAAAAGTGCCGTTTTTACAAACAAATGGATCATTCAACTCTTGATAATCATTTGCACAGCAACATCTTCGCATACGCGAATTGGTACGAATTTAAATTAATCACGCTAAATGGTATAATTCTGAAATACGTCACTTAATACATACAACGCAGCACGTATCGAAACGTTTCGAATAATTCTTTGAAAATGCTTCCATTTCCAACTAGATACGGGAAAATTGACCAGCAAAGAGAATTCATTAGACAATGAAGTTCATTGCACCTTGTATGATGAATCATTCAACAAAGGATTCTACATGCGGTCAAGTTGTAAAGAAAATGTGTTTTTGACTTGCTCAGCCGACCTACGATGGTATCACCTCTCCGAAGACCGTTTTAACGAATTGATCAACTCGATCAAGCAACGATCAGCATTTTTCGTCATCGAAACTCCGGTGCGATTCGAAAGGCTATAGGCAGATAAGCATAAGCGATCTACCTCAGGGTCCAGATTTTGATGATATTTATTTGGGTGGTAGGTAGTAGGTAGTAGGTAGTAGGTAGGTACTAGGTACTAGATAGGTACCATCGAGAAACGTTAATCAGCAAAATTTCAGCTCCCCCTCCTTTCCGAAAAATGATTTTTTTTCTCAAAATCTACTGATTTTTGGGTGATGGATTTTTTTCAAGTCAAAAAAGTCGACTTTTTTACGTAATTTTTTGCTTCGTATTGTTTTTTGAGAAAATCAACTTTTTCGATTCCAAAAAAATCGCAAAATAATCTAGAAATTATAACCCAAAAATCAGTAGATTTTGAGAAAAAAATTATTGAAATGATGAGGTTTAGCGCGCGCGCGTCATTGGTACTTCTCACTACGCTATAGCGTCTCATTTACGGTTACGCGCGTCGCTGCGTTTGGCATGTTAGATGTTACTATGCGGAGCGGCGCGCAACGGTAAACGAAGCGCTACTGCACAGCGGGAAACGCCGATAGGCGCGCGCGCGGTTTTTGTGATTTTTGACCACGGCCCCGGCGAGGCACAGAGGTTAAAAATATATCGAAAAAATGAGGTTTGAAAATTTTGCCGAGTGATATACTATACTATGTAGATACTAGATAGTTAAAAAAAAAAATTAAGTCGAAAACACCCGTTTGGAGGGGAAAAAATTGTAGTGGGGGCTGTTGATTTTTTCATGGAAGGTCCTTGTAAGGGTCTACTATGTACCAAAATTTGGATTAATTTCATTAACTGCAATTTAAAGAAAAAATTCCTATCTGATTTTCGAAAAAAAAAAATTATTTTTCGGAAACGGGGGAGAGGGAGAAGGGAGAGCTGAAATTTTGGTAATGAACAGCTACCTACCTACCACCTAAATATCATCAAAATCTGGACACTGAGGCAGATCGCTTATGCTTATCTGCATATAGTCTTTGATTATTTTTACACCATTTCGACAAATATTTTCAACATCGTAATTACATAAATAGAGAGGAAACCACGAGATTCTACGCTCAATCACGAAGAACGACATCGGCTGGTATTTAGGAGTACTTGATCAAAAAATCCCAAAAATAAGTTACTTTCTGAACGTAACCTGCGGTACGTTCTACCTGGCGATAATAGTCACGTATTTCATTAACAATCTTAAAACACTACGTCGATCTCGCACTGAACGTCACGACCACGTTTTTCATTTCAGAGAACAATGATCTAACACAACACGACGCCATTGAAAAAATTCAAAACGGCGCAGCACCTCCTTATTTCACCGGGGAAAAGTATTCATTGAAGTACGACGACTCAAACCTAATAATTGCTTGTTACTTTCGAGGTACATGCTCCATCCCTACGTATGAATTATAAACTTCTCAAAGACCAATCATCGATTCCTTGTTGCATCGTTTCATAATAGGGTATCCACCTCCGACTATTACGTGGTTGAAAAATGGCCTCAGCCACAGCGATCAAAATCCTTTGGAGATATCCAATAACAACATTAATTCGGGTACCTACACGTGCGACATATGTAACTCGAACGGCTGCGTGAATCAAACATTTACTGTTGAACTAACCGGTGAGATGCATGCGTATGAAATAACGCCAAAAACATTATACACCGTTTTGTTTCTTTGTCAATTGCAGAAAACAAACCGGTTCTGGTCAAGGCGACGAAAAACATAATCGCAAGAATCGATCAATCCATCAATTTGACGTGCGACTTCTCATCAGACTCTCTTCCATGGTATACGAAATGGGATAACACATACGAAAGCATATATAATCCGGTCAGGAACATATCGCATTAAAGTTCAACATGGATACGCAGCGTATATGCGTATTTCGTATCTCGTGGGAGTATTTTCGTCAGGAAAGTTCGTAGGGGTTCCGGAAATTAGTAAAATATCGAGGGCCCTTATGTACCACCGTGCAACGCACTGTATATGCGAGTAGTGAAACGGTATGTTTCATGCTTTCTTTCACGTGTCGCGCAAGGGTAGGTCAACCGCGATCGAAACCACCTGCTACCGAGAATTTTTTGTTTTGAATTTCGGGCTTTTTAATTTTTTCACCTCCTGGACTTGCATCGAATGCGCTACGATAAGAGCATTTAATTGACAAAAAGTACACGGATCTGCTGCGTATTTGTGTGAAACAATACCGATGCATCATTGTCTTTATTTATCACGTTTCACGTGTAATGTATACATTTATAGGAAGACTGGCACGAGACGAGCAAGAACTACAAAGAAGTTCTTGAATTGAATGGACTTACCAAGAAGCATCAAGGAGTATATAGATGCAAGGCGGCCAATTTAAACGAAGAATTGGTGCATTTGATTCATTTAGCCGTCACCGAAGGTAAACTTGCGAGTACCGTACCATGTGATCTATTGAAACTTCGCAATCCCTCCGCTACGTATTCACAGATGATCCCAAGACATTTTTTCAATGTTATCATTCCACGAACGAAGATACGGCTGAAGTCGTTCAAGGGAAATCTAAAAACTTCACTATATTATGCGGCGACGATTTCTTTTTGAAGTGTGATTTGTCGATGAAGAAGAAAAACCTAGGAGAGCCTAACCTTCGATGGTATCACTTGCCCGAAGAGTCGTTCAAATGGAACTACTACACAGACGAGTCATCACCATACCAATTCCAAGTTCAGGTTACTACCGTCAATCAATCATTTCTAAAGATGAGAATGAAATTCGGTATTCATAGACTCTTTCTGTTGTAGAACACTAACCCAAAGGCTTTACAACTGAACGACGTGACGATAAATGATACAGGATGGTATTCCGGTGTAGTCGATACCTTAAACAATGCTGCCATCGTGGTCCAAAGTTTCTGGCTGCAAGTTGACTGCGGTAAATTGTACATTACTCGATGGAAATGAGTAATTTGACAAGGTCGACGAATCTTTGAATTTTTACAGAAAATAAAAACTCGCCGCAATCAACGTGGATAAACTTGACTCAAAAAGGTGCTGACGTGCCTTATTTCATCTCCGAACCAACGGAAAAATATTCTCGTAATGCCTTTGGTGAAACATTATGCCTATCGTGCCAAGTCAGAGGTGAGTTTCCTCGGGCTACACGTACACCTTTGCAACTCGCAGTTGACCCACTACTTGTGGTTATATACCCCCTTTTTTTGCACATACATGTCAAAACGTGTAATGCGTTCAATATTCATGCTCAACGAAAAATATAAGTTTTTCTTGTCATCATAACACGTCATAGATGAAAAGTCATTGCCATGGTGACGTCTCATGGTCATGAGTGATGACATGCAAATGTTAATTCCACTAAACGTTGAATCATTCCGTCTAGGATATCCTTGGCCAAATATAAGCTTGACTAGAAATAATCTCAAACGCTATCTTACATCCTTTTGTTTACCAGCAAATCACTCGAAGCCAGTTCTGAAACAAGTATCGCAAAACACCTCAGCACGTGTAGGCCAAACAATAACGCTGACTTGTGAATTTTCATCCGAATCATTACCATGGTTCACCATATGGGAAACTGCTGTAAAATGGTCGGCTAACCGTAAATATCAGGTATATTTCTTACTTTGAAACTCATTGACAGAATTTTCAAACTAGTAAAACCACACGTTGCCAAAATTCTTAGAATGTCTTCGATCTCGAAACGCATTACGTCAATACCGCAAACACCACGTTTGAAATAAACGCCGTCAACACTGACGATGACGGTTTGTATCGATGCTCAGCCAAAAATATCAACGGAGAAACACAACAGGAGTTAAACGTGATCGTGATTTCAGGTAACAAAATCTAATTCACTCAATAACACTACAAATGAATATAAAATGATCTTGTTTCCATCGTAAAATCAGACGTTGAAAGTCAGTTCATATGTTATAATCAAAAATACCCATTTTACCCGATAATCGATCGAGAAGAACTTTTTATCGAACAATGTGGTGGCACGTTTAGTGTGAAATGTAAGATCGACGTTGCAATAAAAACCAACTCCACCAAGGACATAGTGAGATGGTATCATCAATCACAAGATAATCTAAGAGTGCGTAATTACGAAGAACAGAATCGCGAATACGAAATCGCAGTGAGTGATTCCCTTTAATAATTAATTTTCTACGCATCCCAAATAAAGTGCCTGTTAATGAGAGAAGGCGGATTTCCTACAAAATCATTCCGAAGTTTTGAAACTTCCTGGACTTGCAATTTACGATGCCGGACGCTATTCGGCCGTAATCAGTACCAGTACCAATAATACATTTGGTAGAATAATGATAAGAACTATTAACTTGCAAATGTATTGTAACGAAGGTAACGTAATACCGCAATAACGACAAAAGTGCACGTTAGCTTAAACCTTTCGGCTAGTTTTCAACCCCTGCACCATTCAATGGTTTTTCTCTTAACAGAAAGCGAAGCAAACAAAGCATGCAGATTCACCCAAAGAATTCAAGAAGGTGCAGCACCACCTTATTTCACCTTGGAACATAAAGAAACCGCCATTATCATAGAACAAGAGGAGACGGTTTGTTTAATATGTAATGCCAGAGGTACGCCAAATCGTACATTGTATCACATCTACAAGATAACCTAGAAAGTCGATGGCAGAATTTTCTCTGAAGGGGGAAATTCGTACCGATCTCGAAGTAGTGCAACGGTTTGGAGATGAGGGTGAAGTAATTTTTGGTCAGAATATACGCGTTAGGGACATTTGACATCCAATGTCAATTACCAGTATTTACAGATAAATTTTCTGAAATTACCAGCAAATCACCTAAATTTACTTGTAATCATCTGTAAATTATTTGTAAATTACCTATAATTGCCGGCACATTACTTGCAATTACCAGTAATTACCTTCGCGTTACCCGTAATTATCAGTAATCACCGGTAAATTACTTGTGATTATAGGCACATTACTTGTAGTTAAGCTACCACTAATTATCGGCGTATTACTTGTCAATGCAATATTAGTAATTTTCGGCACATGGCACATCACTAGCACTTACCAGTAATTTCAAGCACGTTGCCTGTATTTACAAGTTGTTACGTGTAATTACTCGTAAATTACTCGTAATTACCTTTAATTACATGCACATTACTTGTAGTTAACACTAATTACCTCTACGTAACCTCTTTATTACCTGTAATTACCAGTAATTACCTATTTCTGATGTTTTTGGTAGTTCAGGTATGATTTCACTCTCGAAAGCTGAAAAATTTTTCGAACCGTTTGCTAAATTAATTTTAAAAAGGCGGTAAGCATAAGCGATTTGCCCCCAGGTCCACATTTCGATGATATTTGGGTGGTAGTTGGGTACCATCGAGAAACGTGCATGACTAAAATTTTAGCCCAACCTCCCCTTTTTTGAGAAATAATTTTTTTCGAAAATCAGATAAATTTTTTTTTAAAATTACAGTTGACGGATTTAATTGAAATTTTGCTACATAATGGACTCTTATAAGGGCCTTCAATGAAAAATTGTAAGATGATTTTGCGATTTTTTTTGGAGTCGAAAAAGACGATTTAAATCACATACAATAACCGACTTTTAATGTCAAGCATTAACGACGGAGATATCGCGATGTACTTGTATCATCCGCGCACTGAAAATTTTTTTGTGCCAGGTTATCCAACCCCGACCATTCGATGGTCCGTTTCTGATTCATTTGGAAATACATTTATTTCTAAGACTTACAACAAATACGAATATTGCATATCACGACAAAACTACTCGTACACCGGATACAAGAGAAATTACGAATGCAGTGTGACAAATACAAACGGCGCGATATTACGTCACTACACAGTTCAAATGTCAGGTAAAATGTTAATTTTTTTCCAAAAAAAATCCAACTAACCTATCAAAATTACATGTTGATAGATGAAAGACCAATTCTGGTCGAAAAACCAGAAAATGTCACAAAAATTGGAAAGTCGTTTAAATTGACTTGCGCGTTTAACTCTACCTCTACACCATGGATTACCACTTGGGAAACGAGTCAAAGAAACGCGAAAGAAGTGATTATGATCTTGTATCTGTACCTGTACATCAGCCAAGCTGGAGAAATGAATCCTCTGCTTGCCATACGCATACGAGTACATATAAAAGGAAGTATAAATTTTAATATAAATTAATCTCCAGGTTATAAAGGAGGTGCATAACGATACATCAGCCACGACCACATTCACACTGGATAATGTTACCATACATGATCAAGGATTGTACGTATGCTTGGCAATAAATGTAAACGGAAACGAATCGTATTCTGTGAATCTCACTGTCGTCAATAGTAAGACAACCTTCGTAATTTTACTGAAAATTTCAAACTCTCAGATACAAATGAAATTGATACCTTGGTTAATAATTCTCATCCGTTCACTCCAGTTCTTCTTGCATGTTTGCAGATACCAATGAGTTGATCACACAGACTCCAAGTTAGTCGCATTACATTTCTACTATCTAAATCTCGGAACTCGAATAATAATCCTTCTTAAGAATAAACATTGATTTTTTATGAATTTCAGCAATACCAAACCAATCCTCATCACTGATTACAATTTTAATAATCGCGCTTGTATTATTCATAGCAACTTCAGTATTCACCTACTGTTTATATCACAGACTGCGAAAGTAAGTGGTTTTTCAATTATCATTTAATAAAATATTTACAGCGTTAATTATGAATTATTTGTAATATTTTCGCTACATATCCAACAGAAGGAGAAGAGAAGAAACAGAAGCTATAACAAAATGGGTAAAACAAATTGTAATAAAAAAAGAAGTAGACCTTGACGAACACTTTCCAGAATCACTGGTAAAAACTACGTAAAAAGACACGTAGCCAACGAACATGATTAATTAGGTGATATTTTTTTGCGTGAACGCCAATATGCTTCTTCAACATACCACAGATGATGCCCATTGTAACAATCGAGCGGTTCAAAGCTAGAAAAATGAAAAATTGTATGCTTTCGCAAGACGAATACGAATTGCCTCTCGACGAAAACTGGGAATTTCCAAGAGAAAAATTAGTTCTTGGTAAAATTCTGGGCGAAGGCGAATTTGGAAAAGTTTTCCAAGGCGAGGCCGATGGTATCTTGGAAAATGGAGTCAAGACCACCGTGGCTGTTAAAATGTTAAAAAGTTAATCGCTAAATACTCTAGTATTACTATATTTACATGTCACAACGACATGCTACGATGACGCGCCTGTGTCATAGTGATATATCAATGATGATACGTCATTGTAATGTCGATATATCATGGTCTCGTGGGTGACATGTGATGATGTCAAGGCCATGTTGTTATTGTGTTGACATATCACGGGGCATGATCGTGTCATGCCGACGCTATGATGACAGATCATCATGGTGAATCGTTATGATGACGTGTCTTGGCGGTGTGTCATATTGCTATCATGAAGACATGCCCCGATGATAACCGCACAGACTTGATATTATTGTTACTGAAACGATATACAAAGCGCGTTGCGACGAAATGTTGAAAACTGGATACTATGAATTTGTAATGAATGAGGAAATTATAATTTTTAAGTTTTAACTCGAAAATGGATGGGTTTTGGAAAATTTTTCATCTCTTATAACTTGAAGAAAATTAAATTTCTTATTTTTTGATATAAAAACAACTACATTTTGATCATTTTCTAGGTTGTAAAGCTCATTTGCTCTCACTGATTTTCAGCTTTTTTCAACATTTTGCCACTGTACATTGAAATTACCTCGAATTTAAGTCAGAAACACAAATTTTTTGTAAATCAAATACCGATATTAACAGATAACTACAACGACCTCGACATGATCGATTTAGTATCCGAGATAGAAATAATGAAATTGATCGGTAATCATCGCAACATTCTTTCGTTACTCGGCTGCTGCAGCCGAAACGGTCCACTGTACGCCGTCAGCGAATACGCCGCAAATGGAAATCTACGCGATTTTTTACGACGACATGAAGAACATAACGTTGATATAGCCAGAGAGACTTTGTTAAGTTTCGCCATTGAAATTGCAACAGGCATGGAGTATCTATCTTCGATTCGCGTAAGTACTTTTTCTTAGATAAGACATCACTTTAGCGAGTTTTCTGCACATCTCATTACTCATTTTAGTGCATTCATCGAGATTTAGCCGCACGTAATATACTGGTGAGCGAAGACTACACGATGAAAATAGCTGATTTTGGCCTAGCACGTGACATACGCAATATCTACTACTATAAAAAAACAACCGAAGGGAGATTACCTATTAGATGGATGGCTCCTGAATCTATATTCTTCAACCGATATAATATTAAATCGGATGTGTAAGTGTAAACGAAATTATCATTAGCAAGTCCAATTTACGTACGAATGTACACAGGTGGTCATTTGGCATATTGCTGTGGGAGATTGAGACCTTAGGAGGCGTCCCATACCCTTCCATTTTCGATACCGACGTATTATTGGAAGCGTTGCATAAAGGCCACCGCATGCAGAAGCCTTCCAATTGCTTACCACAAACGTAACTCATCTTGATATATATAATTATCTACGTATTTATTCAAAACTACATTATTTCTATACAGATATCGCATCATGATGGATTGCTGGAAGTATAATCCTAAACACCGGCCAGATTTCTCCGCTATTTTAAACACTTTGGAAAACATACGGCAGAATTTCGATGTAAGTTGAAATGAACTTAACGACGTAGTAGTAAAATATGCGAATAACAGCTTCGATACGAATTTTAGAATTTCACACAATCCCTATTGGAGACATCTGATGACGCCGAAAACTGCGTCAACAGCGATAGCGAACTCGAACATTTATTGAACTGAGTGTTTTCATTCGAATATTATTTTTTCTTACTCCGCATTTAGGCACAAAAGTACAAAAATATTTTACAACTTCGTTCATAATCGACAAATTGCGTACTTCACACTTCACAATGCACCTGTCACACGATTTGGCATTTCATTAATTCAATAACAATGCTTAATAAAGTCATTTTCATGTTTCTCTTTCCAAATTCTTACAATTATACTGTAGCGAGTAGCATCCACGGTTTTCACCAACAGTCTACCACTCTGTATTCACAAAAATCACTTTCAAGCGTCACTCGGTGGACAAGGTCGAAAAAATCATTGAAAAAGTTCCAAGTATTCGCTTTATACCATAAAGCATCAGCTTAGCTGTGTACAAGTCCGCAACACAGTGTGACATTTTCATGTCACTCTGCGACAACGATGTTGATCAGAAGTCGTTATTTGATGTCATATGTCACCCACAGACCCACAACCATGCCGCCTCAACATAACAATCATTTGCCATCGTATCATGCCACTTGACATGCTACCATGACATAATCGCATGTCACTTCTGACCATGACATGTCACCATGACAAAGTATGGTGACATGAAAAAGTTACATTTTTCTTTGAACATAAATATACGACGTATAACTCGTTTTGAGATGGAAAAATAATCACATATCATCACCACACCGATTACCATGGCAAATGACAATGTCGTGACATATTACCATAATATGTCATTACATGTCGTCATAACATGAACATGAGATTTCACTGTGACATGTCATCCGAAATATCACCAAAATGTGATTATTGTCACCCACAGCCGTGACACTTGACCATTCCGACGACGTTCATCATAACAAGTCGTTGCGTATCACATGTCAATCATAACAATAACACGTCATCATGATAAATGACTTGTTATGGTATAGTGCGTCTCTCATGATCATAATACGTCACCATGATACGACCTGTCATCAACGAATTGTTATGATAACATGAAAATATCATGAATCGCTCATGAGCATGACACATCACGTCGTCATGACAATGCCACCATGACATGATCACATAGCACTCATGACCATGACATGGATGACGTGTCATCATAACATTACGGCATGCCATGATGTCGGGGTATCTAATGGGTTTTTTTCGTTTTTTCTGTTTGAAAAATCACCACTTGTTTACTACCTTTTTACCAATTTCTTATCACTAAAAAGTTACTATCCTACACTAGCGCTCTTTACCAATCAGAAGTCCAAATAGTCGAATGCAAACTGTGTAGACACTCGACCTAAGTTAAAACATACAACTATTTGCCATATTGTCGGAAGAGTAGAGACAATTGCTCACGTGGAGTGATCGTGTTTATAATACGAACGCGTATGGTAATTTTGTTGGAAAAGGAGCTGCAGTTGCTGGATCTATGTTTATGAAGCTGTTGCTTACGAGTGCATTTAAAAAAGAATTTTATGCATAAAATCTCCTCCACCTGCATGGCAATTGGCATGGTGCCTAGGAAACCAATGGAATTCGTTGGCGTAAAATTTTCCATGGTCACCATCCGATGCTATACTATTTTTAAGTGATGCGCATTTACAAGATTTCAACTTTATTATATCTAATGAGATTTAAAAACTACCAAAACCAGTTTATAAATATGTAAAATGTAGGTAAGTTTACTTCAGAAATAGGTATAAATTTATATAAATACTCGGTATAGGTCACTTCAAAATTCACAGATGGTTAAAGTTGCTCAAATAGTTCGATTGAATTTTTTTCTCGTTAACATGAATTTTTTTCTGAAATTGGTTATTGCACTCACCGTCTTTGTATGCTACATCAATGCGGAGGACTCGGTTGAGGCACCGTGTTTAAACAGATTAGGTGAGCAAAGTAAACTTGAAGAAGTTTTATCAAATAAAAGAAGGGTACAACTGTTAGTCAAGTGTTGGTTGGATGAAGGACCCTGTGAGTGCGCAGCAAGGGAAGTTAAAAGTACGTATGTAAAAAAAATGTATTCATTATTTCAAACTAATCAAATTTAACATATTACGTATATTAAACTCGTGAATGTGCATGTTTTACTGTACAGGTAAAAAATTTCTAGGTACGATCATCAAAATGTTTTTT
Source organism: Maconellicoccus hirsutus (assembly GCA_003261595.1). NCBI lineage: Eukaryota > Metazoa > Arthropoda > Insecta > Hemiptera > Pseudococcidae > Maconellicoccus > Maconellicoccus hirsutus. Next base: position 4,915 of record QBDW01005160.1, on the reverse strand, counting down.
TTTTTTTAGTTTATCTCAGAATTGCAAAATGTTAAGTGAAAAAGTATTGCACACATCTTATTAAATATTTTTATCCAACTTTTGGCTACACAAAAAGTCGATGCCAGTACATGAATTCAACTTTTTGTAAGCTTAAGACTGGACTACGGGTATAGTGGGTGGCATAACTAATTTATGTAGGAAGAAGCACAAAAAGTCCATGCGTCTAGTCAGGAAAATTAAAATTGCGGAATACCGCTCTATCAGATAAACAAGTGTATATTTTAGGATATCATATCAAAAAAATAGTTGTAGGATCGTAGAAACCTCAAAATAAGGTCCTGTAATTTCAATTTTTTATTATAATATTCTTAAACACGCATTTGAATTTTAATTTTCTCGGCTACTTACAGGGGTTTTAGTGCTTTTTCCTGTAGAAATTGCTTATCCAACCCAGCATACCCGTAGTCCCGTCTTAAGGCTATTCTTCAAAGTAAAAACGACTGTGATGATTTGATCAAAGTTCTTCTCATTCGTGCATGAAGCTACAAAACGAATCGGCAATGCGAAATTCTAATTCGCCGGCTGCAACTCATGATATCGTAATTTTCACTAAAAATATTCCCGTACACAGTGTGACACAGAAATCCTGAACACCTTAAATTTTTTATTGGGTGGTGATAGCGAAAAAATTCAGTCGGTTTTACTTTACGCTTCTTGTATAAGATGCATCTGGCCTACATACAGGGTGTGCCAAAAACTACTAGACGTGTTTTTTCTCGAGAAATTCAAACGAGAAGTGTATGTATTTATTTGCGTATTAAACTCTACAAATAGGAGCGGCTCCAATTAAAAAAAATTTTTGAAACCGATTCAGCGGTTGGCTTTGTATCGCCACCGCTTTCGTCCTTTCATATCGAATTTTATAACTAACTTGCAGAATGGCTAGACAACGGCATAGTCACCAAATGCAGTAAATGTTCGAAAGATCAAAAATTTGCAGCTTTAAAAATCATCCAAACAGGGAAAAAACATTATCCGGAAGAATGGAAGAGATTTGTAATGAAATTTGATCCCACAAATACACATATCCCAGAATTTGAAGAGGAAATGCACAAAGAATTTCCCGAAACTACACGCTGGTGACTTCAGTAGATAAGTATATCGTACCACAAATCGATGTCGTTTAATTTTCTTCAATAAAAGATTCTCCATCTTAGAGCCATTGATTTTAATCAAAGTTCTTCAACAGACAAACGCATCATCCGTTGGAATACTTCCACGAATCAACAGCTGTCGAGTTAAAAATTTAAAAACAGAATAGCTATGATAAAATTCGTTTCCCTTAGTAACAGTGCAGCGAAAAATTCAAAGAACAATTTGGAGCCCACAGCTCTTTTGCTGAGTGACGGGTTTTAAAATTCATTAAAACGTCACTAACTCATTGGAATAAATTTGTTCAAATATACCGACTCGTAGGACAGACCGAAATAGTAACACATTCGTATCTCTGTTCTATAATTAAAACAAATCTATTCCAAAAAATAAACAAGATATGATGATATTGAAAAGTGTTGATGTAATGAAGCGGATTCAGGTATATGAAAAAAACTAGAAAATGGCAAATGACTTTCAGAAGATGTCATCTTCGGTGTTGCTGCAACAGCGAGAATTAGCGCGCAGCCGGTGACATAGAAAGGAATTTGGCGCCCAGGGAACACAATTTTGAGCATCACTTGAATAAAAAAAAATAAAAACGAAACGTGCTCTTGCATTTTTTTTATAATTTTTATTTTTTTTGTGTTCATTCGTTTTTGAGGTGTTCTTCCTCATGATTTATTTCCATGAAAAGATTCATGTTCCGCTGTACAACAACGCACATGTCAAGTATACGACGGTGCATCTTAAACACGCGTACCAACAGGTCATAGTGTAATATAAAGACATTTTACATAACAATTTGTGACCAGAAATTCGAGAAAAAAGATCAGGAATGCTGCAACGCGGAGTGTTGATTTTGCATGACAGTGTGAGTCCGCATATTTCTCACATAATTCAAGAATTTTTCGCTCAAACAGGATTGGAAACGCTGCCTCATGCACCTGACAGTCCTGATATGAGTTCACTTGACTATGACCTCTTCCCAAAGCTCAGGGAATCTCTTCGGGGAACTCGTTATTCGTCCTTGAATGAACTGAACACCGCCGTGAGTCGAAGGATCTGACAGCTCAACTTGGAAGGCGCCCTGACGGGCATTGCGAACCTTCCGAATCGTTGGTGATCGTGCATTGAGAAGCAGGGGGATCATATGTATTGTAGGACTGTAAAAAAATTTGTTCCAAAATTAAATTTTTTGACCGAACTAGAATTTACTATGCAAAACATTTAGGACAACCCTTATGAATTCAAAATGCGAAAGGACTATAGGCAGATAAGCAAAAGCGATCTGCCTTAGGATCCAGATTTTGATGTTTTTTGGATATTAGGTTAGTAACATCGAGAAACGTTCATGACCAAAATTTCAGCTCCACCTTCCTCCATTTTTGAAAAATAATTTTTTTTCTGAAATCAGATAGGAATATTTTCTTTTAAATCAAGGTTCACAGAATTGATTGAAATTTTGGTACATGGTAGACCTTTACAACGGCTTTCCATGAAAAAATCAGCAACCCCCCGCTTCAATTCCCCCCCATGGGTGTTTTCGACCTTATTTATGTCGATTTTTGTACGTTGTTTTTTGCCTGGCTTCGCATTTTTCAAAAATCGACTTTTTCGATGCCAAAAAAAAAACGCAAATTGATTTTGAAATTATTTCAAACAAAAATGTCATATGATCCGTAACCCAAAAAATCGGTTAATTTTGTAAAAAAAAAATCATGTTTCAAAAATCTGTGTGGAAACTAAAATTTTGCTCATAATACCCCTGAACATCTGTCCTGCCCTGGAGGTGCCTGCTTCTCTATGAGGACGAGACTTACCTTCATGAGGTTGCTGACATATCAATCATCATCCTCTCAGCAGTGTTACCTCTTCGAAGAAATGTAAACCAACAAATGAATTTTTTTTTGAAATTTATCAACAAGCCTATCAGCAATAGGGGCACTACATCAATTGAAAAGCGATTTACGTGGGCTTGGCAAATTCCTGTTTCAGCGGTAGACAAAGACATACGATCATTTTCAAAATATACGCGCTGTAGTGTAAAATAATACGAGTATAATAAAATGTATATGGTATTACGCGGTTAATTTAGATGATTGCTACACGAGGCAATTACGCTAATACATCGTAACCACAAAGGTTTCGCGATAAGATGAAAGCAATCGTTTAGAAAATAATCTGTCGGCTGTTGACTGTTAGCTCAGCTGTATACGTCAGTTACACTACGTCGCGTGGTAGCAGTCAAGCTGTCGCTGATGTCGTGTTGCCGAATACACATAACGCAACGCAATCCGTACACGTTGTGACGGGCTTAATAAAATCGTTGATAAACGAGTTGTAAATAAATGCAAATTGCGTTAAATATAAAACGAATGTAAATTGGGTGTTACTCGAAATACGGAATAATTCGCGTTAATTCGGCGTATATTGAAATCTCGCCTGGCACCTCGCGTCGCGCTTCGCGGATTCATGCCAAAACAACGAAAAAAATGGATAATCCGCTACCATCTAATGTACGAGTAGTTCGTCGACATAGCGCGTGTCGCGCTACCAAACTATCGAGCTACCGAGCTATGTCGTGTCTCCTGGTACAAAACTACGAGCAGTGTACCTCTTCGCCGAGTCGATTCGTTTCATTATCTCGGTTCTTCTCTTCTTCTTCGTACTTTAAATGCTCTTTCAAACTTCGTCACCGCAGCAACTTTGAAATTTTAACCGACTTTATGTAATACGTACGCACGTTTTCAAGCATCGAGCGCGCACCAAGAATTATTCCGATAACTTCGCAAACATTCGATTCTACGCGTTGTTTTATTTCAACCACTAAGGCACCAACATATCGGGTAAAACTTTCGCCCAATTTCTCATTTAAGCGCCTCACTTGGCTTCATCGACGGAAGTGCTAAAATTAGCGAAAATTTGCCAATTTCCAATGCACAGAATAACGCCTCAGTAAAGTACCAACCGAAACCTGATCGACGATCTTTGTAAATTCTTTCGAGACCAGTCCATGCATTCTCTCCGGAGCGTTTCTCCAATTGAGGGATTTACTCGTTTATCTAATTTTAAAGATTTTTATTTGTTTTTTCATCGAACCGAAGAGCTTTCAGTTAACCAAATTTAGAGAAAGCCTCATTTACTAAAGGAACTCGCCTTTTTCTTGCACGCAGCTTCGATGTCGCCGCCATTCTCAAGAAAGGTAATCTTTTGTAACATTTCGACACCAGTTTTAAAACGAGAAACGGGTAGGCAACCTTTAATTACGTTAATTTGTTTTTTTTGCCACTTTCATCGCTTTCACCTTCCACCAAGGGCTACTCCTCCATTTTGGGGCTTTAGGTTATGAAAGTGATTTTGGTGGCGTTTCCATACAATTCGACCCTCCTGAACACGAAATCGCAATCGGTTTTTCCATAGGAGGCATAGTACTTGCGCAATCGTTACATTTGTATATAAAAACACGTGTAATTTTAGTGAAAATACGAAGAAAATAGCATTTATCCACCTCACGTCAACCCTCAAAGGGTAACCCATGTTTTAGACATATTTCCCAACTAATTACACCCTTCTGAACACGAATTAGTCATTGGTTTTTCCATTGGGAGCGCAGTCTCGCGCAATTGTTACATTTGAAGGTCAAAGAACGTGTAATTTTGACAAAATACGAGGAAATTTTCATTTATCCCACCTCAGGTCATTCCCCCAGCTGACAAGGGAAGCTCTCGAGGTGTCCGGCTCGGATTTGAACGGGAGTTGGATTTTTGAAAAGAGCATG
>QBDW01005159.1:0-27900 GCA_003261595.1 Maconellicoccus hirsutus | reverse complement strand
GCGAATTTTTGAAATTTGAAAATTACGATATTTCGATTAAAAATAAAGAATAAAAAAAAAATAAAAAAAATCGAAAAATAATTTTAAATCACGAAAGAAATATTTCCCCCCTAATTCGAACCCACTGAACCCGAAAATCGCATCGGCGAGCCGTTCTGGAGCCTCCTTACGAATTGAAAGTTCTGTAATGCTTTACTATGAAAAAACCCGTCCAGGAAAAATGCACTCGAGGTGTCCGGCTGGAATTTCCTGGAAATGTAGTCAAGTCGGTTCAGTAGGTTGGGAATAAGAGGGAACCAAGTTTTTAGCTGCCCTATCTCGAATGGATGCCTTCTGGAGCATTTCGAAGTTCCTGGAGAAAAATGGAAATCGCGCTGGAGGCTCCAGAACGGCTCGACGATGCGATTTTCGGGTTCAGTGGGTTCGAATTAGGGGGGAAATGTTTCTTTCGTGATTTAAAATTATTTTTCAATTTTTTTTATATTTTTTTTTTATTCTTTATTTTTAATCGAAATATCGTAATTTTCAAATTTCAAAAATTCGCCAAAAATCGAAAAGGCAACTTGGGCAGCTAAAATTTTGGTTTTGGGGGTTTTTTGACATGCTCTTTTCAAAAATCCAACTCTCGTTCAATTCCGAGCCGGACACCTCGAGAGCTTCCCTTGTTAGGAAAATTTGGAGCTGCACAAACAACTTGAAAAGGTTTCCTTGTGATATTACACTGCAAGTTTGTTTACCCCCCACTCCTTCTTTGTACGCTATGTTGTCTGTTCCTGTGCGTGATGACGTATCTCGGTGTATACGACACATAAGGGGAAAATTACAAATTTTGAGGTAATAAGCCGCACATTAACAAGGATGGATGGAAAATTTATGCATATTTTTTCACTCGAACATGCCCTCGAAAAAATTCGACCCCAGACCCGCAGTATTGCTTAGGACAAATGATAAAGAGCATCAAAGCAAAGAAACTAGGAATGGTATACGCATATTTCTGAGCATATGAAACCCAAAAACGAAGAAACGTTGAAAAAATTTCAGTCCAAATAAGCGAAACTAAGAGAGCCTTTGCAAAAAAGGCTCCAGATCTTTCCATGGATTAGTTTGACAGTCAAATGCAAGCAGAAAGGTCACAGAGGAAAAGAACCCGTGGCAGATTTAAAGTGGGCAAAAGTTGGCAATTTTGAGTATTCAACTAGGAGCTCTCTTCGGTGCTTAACGGACATGAAATTTTATCAATTTTTAAAGAGCGCTTGAGATATTTGAATGAAATTGTTATTGAAGTATCCATTTGGAAACAGGGCTTCAGAAATTTGATCTCAAGGGAGCTTAAGACACATTTGAAAGTGTGTGCAAATGAAGTAGCCATGTGGGGAGATAGCTTCAGAAGAATTTAACTGTTCTCCGACAATTTGACCTCACAGTTTGAGATGTTTGAGGGGAGTGTGTTCTATTATAGTGGTTTTGTGAGGAGAACACCTCTACTTTGGTATCTTGTCACAAACTGACCTTCAAAAATCCCCTCTTCATTCATCGAAAAAATATTTTAAATTATCATAGCTCTAAGAAAAACTCTTTTTTCAAGTTTTTCTCAAATATTCATTTCGATATAGTTTTCACAATCATCACGGTCGCAATTTACGATTTTTTTCGTCAATTAACGTCGCGGCAATTTGTCGCATTAAGCACACCGGTGATTTTTTTTCGCGCCAATTTAACATCGCAGCATAAGCCTAACGTAATTTATCTGCTTCCGGGTTCAACGCAGGAGTGTCGAGTACATGTGCAGTATACGCCTTCTCTATATAAAGAGATACATATAAACAATTCCCTCGAGAACAAAGACTCGAATTATACTCTGCAGTAAAAAAAATTCGTCTCCTTGAGAAGACGCGACGATTTCTATAATAAAAATCTACAATCAGCTGATTGGACATATCGTCAGGTGATATAAAACAAGAGAGGAGCAATCGGTTACTTACCTGCAGCAATTAAAACGTAGTACGCGGTGCGCTGGGGAAACAAACTAGTTTATATCGCGTTCCACCGAGGTTTAACTACGTATTTACATTCTAGACGGGTATACATGCGAAACGAACACAAAGCTTTGATAAAGTAAAGACAAAAAGCGCCGGAGAATTCCTCGCGAAGAGATAACACGTCACCGATACTTCAGTGTTGATTTTTCTGAATGAAATTCCCTTTCAGATGTGCCCCACTGACCGCACTATTGTATGCGGGTAATGCGATCAAGAATGAAGTTGTTTGGAGTGAGATGAATGTGTGTTTGGTACATCTCTCTTATGATGAGTCGTAGAAATGTTGAAAAGATACGAGTCCGGGGGGGTATAACGGATATCTTAACGTTTAGGATGCGTTTCGCGGTGCATTCATCCAGCATCAGCTGAGAGACGTCTTTGGGCCAGAAGGTAATTGTTGTTTTCATCGTGACACGAGGTATTTTAATTTTCTGCAATGGAAATAATAATTCCGAGAGTCGAAGAGGGTATTTTTTTTTTACAAAAGAGATGGTTATTTGTAGTATGACAAAATTGAGAGAAAATAATAAAACAGGAATCCTAAAATTGCAGACTCTGTGAAAGGGAATTTAAGCTGGTTGGCGAAATATGGCAAAAAAAGGGTAAAAAGGGAAGTGGGGAAATTAAATAAATATGAAAATCACACAGCAAAGACAGTCAATTGAAATTAAAATGAAATTTAATTTTTCCATGATCTACATATGAGCCCAAAATAATTTTGTAAACAATTGTATCCAAAATACCCTAGTTTTCCTACAATAATCGTAATCATAATCGACTCCGGCATTTTTAAAACTGTAATAAAATTAACGCAGCAGAGAAACAAAGCATGTTAACGCAGGTATTTGAAAAATCCCGCCAATACAAGGTCACCCAATAAATTAAGATGTGGAAGGGGAATCTATACAATTGCGGTAAATTTATGGAAATTGCCTAACCTAAGAAATTTGGGGGAGGGACTCGAATTTTTAATTTAAGCCTTCAGTTTGACTTCAGTCAACCGTATTTTTTCATCAGTCTGTTGCAGTAGCGGATCTAGAATTGAATTTGGGGGGGGGGGGAATATGGAATTATGGATGGAGATAGGTAGATATTTTTTTTTACGAATGAATTTCGAATAATACACTGCTAACGCAAAAGAAACCCCATGTAACATGAACTGAGAAAAAATTATTTTTTTGTTTGCGTAAACAGAATATTTTGTTTATTTCCTTATTTTTTACTTTTTTTTGGGGAGTTGGGAGGGGATATATCCCCATATCCCCCCTGGATCCGCGCCTGGTCTGTTGAAGGTGACTGAAATTTATGTACCTAATTCCATCACCACTACTCAAAATTTGCAGATACATGTCTTTCATAATCAGGGTATCTAACGGATTTTTTTTTTGAAACATCACTACTTTTTCACCACCTTTTTTGCCAAATTGTTGAAAATCTTTCATCTTCACCACCCCTCCCTCCTTATCCCATCAGCAAGGTCAAATTTAAGATTAGAAGAAAATTTGTATTTAAAAAAGAAATCAAATTTAAATTGTAAAAAAATTAACGCGTTATGTGCTTATTGAAAAAAAAGTATATGACGTCACATATTCTATCAGTGCTGCCAATACATGAAAAATTGCCAATAATTTATCAAAAATGAACAATTTTTGTCTAATTTTTTCAAAAATATTTCGCATTTTTTCATCCTTGCACTATTTTTTGACAAAATTCACTATTTTTTCACTACTTTCACCATTTCCGTCTGTTTGATACACCCTGATAATGTTTTGGAAATTTTTTCAAAAATTACTTGTAGGATTATCATCTTAATCCCTCTTCCCTCAAGTATAATCAAAGAATGATGTAAAATTAATTGCAACATTTTTATAGAACATTTTGGAATTATTAATACCAACTTGAATCATGAAAAATGGCTAAATGGGGAAATTTTATTTTTCAAATTGAGTTGGTAACACTGTATATGAATTAAAATTATAAACAATATGCAATTTAGCGATTGATTTTCTTAAAACTTTATCATAGTAAATGAGTCAAATTTTGAAATATTCAAAAATATAATGGACGTTGACGATGGTTTCGTTTCACACGCAGTGTTACCAACTTTTCAACGCTAAAATTCTCATCTTATAAGAGGCGAATTTTTTTTATTGAGAAAAAAATTAATTAATTACGATTTTAATTTTTCCAAAGATGAAACATTGGATCATTCAAGAAAGATGAAATTTTATCAATACTCGTAAATTATTCAATTTGCGAAGAAATATAATGGAAATTTTGTCGTTTATCGTCCAGCTGACATCATCGAAATGGAAATATTCCGCGAAAATATATAAATATAAATTATCTTCGTGTTTTGGCGCACACAAAGCACCTACGAGATTGTTTATTTTCGCCATAAAAGCTGACAATGGCATTCATTAGGATGGATTTTCAACACGACAATGTTTAAATTTCCACAACGACGATTCAACCTGTTGTGAATTGTTTACAAATTCATCAGGTCGCTACGTAGAAAAAATTAGCGACGTCGGACGCCATTTTGGCGTAGAAAATTTCGGGCATTTTTCACATAATTGATCTGCCGAGGTATAACAAACGGAAGCGCACGAAGCGAACGTAATTCGTGGCATAATTCATGAAAAGCATAATGAAGTTACATAAATGTACATTGCGGTGGATTAAGTCGAGTGTGAAGATCACGGTAGTGGTATTGCTCGGATTCGTCAGTGACATTGAAATTCGCTCAAGTTTGTGCACTGCGTCTTGCGTCATCACCGCGAATATGCAAATGTCAAAAAAATCCATCAGAGGCTCAAAACGACGAAGAAAATTTTGGGGAAATTTGCGAAAATTGCTCCGATAGCCTTGATAGGCAAAGCTATTAGGCCAGATTGCATAACCTTCAACTTGAAATATCTCTCACAGTGGATTCGTTCTTCTGTTCTAGGATTTCATTACATTAACGAATATTAACATCACCAATACAAACGTTTAATTATCGGGTTTTATTACCTTAATTCGAAATTTATCGATTGTTATCGCTAGACATTGAAAAATTTTTTCGATAGCGTTTTATCTCGATTAACGTTTCGCATCTTAAGTTTTTTCTCTCCCTCGAAACCATAATTAACGTTGTTTCCATTATCAATTTATGCAAGTTCGATTTGTACCTACGATAATGTAAACATTAGCTAATCGACTTCGCATACCCAAAATCCAAACAATCGATAAAGTTCATTCGATTGTAAACGACATTGTCGCAATCAGCGCGAAATTCGCTAATTTTCATAGAATTAAGAGGTCATCGCGAAGATACGAACGTCGATGGTTTTTGTTGCCATTGAAAACGCGGACTAAATCATCTGATTAGGAATTTTAACACGAAGTACAAACAAGAGAAGAACGGTGTTTTTAGCTTTATCTTTCTATTTTTCACCTTCGAAAGTAATCGAAATATCAGCGAGTCGAGTTAAGGATTTTTATTTATGAGTTCAAAAGCTTCATTTCGATTATTATTCCATTGAAAAATTATTAAGAATGATTTTGAAAATGTAAAATATAAAAAAAACAATTTAAAATCCATGTTATATATTAAAAAAAAAAAAAAAATGAAAATGAAAAAAAATATTTCGAGTAGTGTGGCGGGGAAGAGGGGATTAAGTTAATAAAAATTGCATTTTTTACGCATTTTTTCTCTTTAAAAAAAATAATAATAACGAAATCTGAGAAATTAGATGTCTTAATTTGTAAGTTACTGGTAAATTAAATTTTCCAGGAAGAGAGGGGAGAGGCATCTAAGTACTTGAATTGTTTTTATCAACTTTTGTTAATTTTGAAAATGTTCTCCCCACTCTTCTCCTCTTTTGAACCATTTGTTACTAAAAACAACATTTTTTTTTGACTTTCTTTTAATCTTCAGTTGAATCGATTTTTTAGACAGCACCCCCCCCCCCTGAACAACTCGACAATCGTCAAAATCTTTTAATGATTTTTATACTTAAAAAACTACTTTTTAGTCTTCATTACATTGAATATTTAAAACAATTTTTCAGATTTTAATTAAAAATTAAAAAAAAAATGGTGTTTGAAAATTATGATACATTTTAGAATTACCTGCGTAAGTTCAATTCATTTTTAAAATACATATTTGAAAAAATATTAATTATTCTACTACTTAGAAAAGAAAAAAAAGTAACGTGTCGATTCAACGAATCAACCGAAATGAAAATTTTTCGTAGAATTTCCACTTTTTGATGGAAAATTTCTATTTTTGATATCTTATCTCGTGATTATACACGCGATCGTTTCAATTATTCCTGAACCTTGCGATAAAGAGCATGTTTATTATATATTATAAAAAATTCGATATCGATAGACCACTGATCGTATTCCAACCTTTGAACGAATCGATCTTCCGGTGTCCAAAAATTTTATCGAAATTTTTTCCAAAAAACGTTCACCTTTCTGCGATAAGGGAACTTTCGAAGATACCTTTTCGACTACATTAAAGGACAATTTCCAGACTTCGGCGCGAATTTAATTAAATCCGGTTAGCAAATCGATATGGAAATTTCTCGACATCGCAATTTGGGCGTTGTTTGTTTAAATTCATTAATGTATGAATTAGAAAATTCTCAAAATTGCTTTTTTCAATTTCTCGAAACTGAAAGGCGGATTATTTTCGATGTTTTTTTCAGCACGATGAGATATGCTGAGATAATTTACTTTTGCGTAATAGTTTTTTATTTTTGCGAATACAATGTGAAGTATTCATACAAAAATGAAATTAGTAATTTCTTCATTATCTCATTAGTTATCGAAAAGAAATCCAATTATACAATTATTTTTATAAAAATCTAAATCGCGATACGTAATGTAAAGTTCATGTATGCTTTGTCATGTCGCTCGTGATTTTGATATTTTTTTATTCAATCGTCGTGGGTGTGTAAGTGTAACATGAGTAGTAATTTTGGACAGATTTTTGGTAATTTTTGAGTAATTTGAGGAAACAAGGCGATTTTTGATTTTTTGGTTTTATTATAGAATTAAAAATTTGCGAATGCTTGGAATCTGAATTGCAAGGGGGGGAGGGGTTGTAATTTGTATTTTTGGCTTTCTGAAGAAGATAGTGTGGATGTTACCTAATAAAAGCATAAATTAATTATCGAATATTCCTATGCATATATTTGCCAAAAAAATTTACTGGAAGAATGTACTGAAAAAATTTAAACATAATTTTGGTAATGGTTAATAAAATTTAAAACTCCCCCCTCCCCCTCAAGTGGACAAAAAAAACACGAAAGTAAGTTCTTGGTAAGAAAAAGGTAAATGAGCAGAGAAGCAAGCTTAAATTCTGAAAATTCCGCTCTTATTTTCATATTGGGGTGAAAACGTCAGTCAACCTAATATAGAAAAATAAATGTACAAAAATTGAAAAAAAATTCTAATCAAAAATTATAAAAAATGAAAAAAGCCTAAAAATAGAATGGTTGAAAGCAAAATAAGTATTACGTGGTTGTATTTTTTTCCAATTCTAGTTAAATGTTAAAAATACTTCAAAAATGAAAAATAATGTTAAAAATATACGAAAACAAAAATAATAAAAAAATGGACAAATCTTATAAAACATTTTTTTATTCGCAGTTTCGAAATAGTAATGAATTTTTTGTGATACTTTTTCACTATTTACAGAAATTTTTTTTCGAAATATTGATTTTTGTGAATTGATTTGTGACAAAATCAGTACATTTGACGTGTAATGCAAATTTAACTTGTTTCTTCAGATTGGGAGAATTTTAATTTGATCAGAGAGCAACTCAATTTTTCGAAATTTTTTTCAATTTCAAATAACGGTATTTGAATTTTTTATACTTGATTTGCAAGGTTATTTAACAAGTCTAACTTATCAAATTCAAAAAAAATTTAATTCGAAGAAATTGAAATAAAAAATTAATACAAAGAATAAAAATTTGAAAAAATCTAAAATTGGCATAAAGTGAAAATTTTTTATCAAAAAAATTTGAGCAAGTTTATTACAAAAAGACAAAAAAAATCGAGAAGTGATTAAGACATTGAAAAAGAAAAAAAATGTTTTTTGTAAGATTTTTTATTTGCGATTTTTTTATTTTTTTTATAGTCGTTCTACGTTATTTAATGTATATTTTTTTGGTTTTATTTTATGAAAGTATAAATTTTTCATCTCAATTTTTTCAAATCAAGACTTTGCTATTTCAAAATTACCTCGATCAAAAAATTATTAATTAAAATAAAAAGTGCTTTAATTTATTAGCATAAAAAAATTCATGTGAAGTCATGTTTTTTTTAACGCTTCACACTTATTTTTCAATGGTTTTCGAAACTTTTTTTGAAAAAAAAAATTTCCAAATAAATCAAAATTAAAGAACGTCAATTTCCTTATTAAAATAAATACTTGGATTTCTTCAACATGTCTTTTTCTGTTCGAACTTCAGTTTCATTTGCAAATTCGCGTATTCAACGCGATTGAAAATGGAAAACGCAAATTTTAACTTGTAATTACTTAAATACCGCAGATATTCGGTTAAATCAGTAATCTACGAGTGTCAAGACTCTGCCATCTTTGTGCTCCAAAACTCGAAGTGAAAATATTCCGGATTTTAATGAAATACAGCAGAACCTCAATTATCCGATCCTAATTTGGACGGAGAGAGGTCGGATATGCAAAAAAGTCGGATAATCGATTTTCGTTGAAACTCGATAAACAACAAAAAAAAATTGGATGAGAACCTTAACTTGATACAGTAGAACCTCGATTATTCGATCCTAATTGAGGCGGAGAGAGGTCGGATATGCAAAAAAGTCGGATAATCGATTTTCGTTGAAACTCGATAAACAACAAAAAAATTAGATGAGAAGCTTTACTCAAGTAGTAGATATTTAGATAGCAAAAAGAACGATTTTTGTTTTTTATTTTTCATGAAAAAAAATTATTATTACTCAAATACCGCAGTACTCCGTTAAATCATTACTCTACATCTTTGTGTTCCAAAACTCGAAGTGAAATTATACCGGATTTTAATGAAATAACGGAAAAACCCTTCTAAAAATGGTGATGACCGAAGATAAAATTTCTTGATATTCGAATACACGAAGGTTCAGAATACGTGAGCTTCTGCCGAATTCTAAATTAAGTACTTATTAGGTTTTAGGTGATTAATTCGATGATAAATCGCGTGTTCGTGTGCCTGTTTATGTGAAAATTATTTTTCAGTGGTGAAAAAAAAAACACATTTTTGGCTAAATATTTTAATTATGGGATAAATTTAGATTCGGGTTTATTTTCAAGTGAAATATGTACAAATGAGATTTGCATGTACGTATATTATTTTTTGTTCGTAAATTGGAGATATTTTACCCCCTACTTCGTCCCCGGCCACTTCTTAGTTTAATTTCAATGCCAAAGCGGAAAATCAATTTGAACACGATGTCGATGCGTTTCGATGGAAAATCGATCAAATCGACGAATAAATTACACTTTAAATTCGAAAAAAAAAATTGCACCAGACGAGGAACACGCGATGGGAAGCTGCTTAAAATGAAAATCACCACGATAAATAAAGCCAATCTTTGAACTTTGAATTATGAAAAAATGATAAATAACGATATAAACAAAGATTTCGAAGATACATGGATGAAATGAAGAAATAAAAAAAACTCACCTTGTTCCACGTCAACGACAGCGCACTTGGTATTGTTGCGAAAAGACGTAAAGGAATTTTTCAAAACACCTTTTACTTTCTTCCGTTTGGATATGGTCATATTGCGGCTAGACTACGGGCACAGATGAAGAGAAAAAACACTGGTGATCTTTCCGGATAACGAGAGTAAAATCCGGAAACGGAACTGTTACGTGGAACGCGGCTCAATTAAGAATACGTTCTGGCTACAGCACACGATAGACATAATGTCTAAAACGTCCGTCGTCGATGGATGGGCTCGCGTATATCGGCGGCGTTAAAGATGGTTCGAACCTCGTGTATGTAGCACGATTGGTGTAACATTGAAAACGACGCGACACACGTCGTTCGGTCGCCCCTTCCTATCGAAAGAAAAAAAAATTGGGAAGAAAACTGCGTTAAATATGAGCCAGGTTTTCTCGCCGATCGAGGTGTTTGATTTGAGATTAATCGACGTCCTCGACGGGTATTGTTCTCCAAACACATGTACTCGCTAAAAACACCCGTGTCGAGTTAATTAATTTATTGTAGCGATTTTTGAACTCTTCAAATCACAAATGATACCAGACTAAGTGCGAATTCGTTCTATTACATTATCGCCGGTGATAAGCTGGGTATACCGATGAATAAGCACAGTGTTTCTTGCGGAGTTTTTTCGTAAATTATTTAGACGATATTAAGCTCTTTCTTTCAGGTTCGATATTTTGTTGCCGCCGTGTCACGTGATTAGCGAAAGATCATTATTAGCGTGACGACTCATTGCCTATAAATGGTGCACTTGAACGTGACCTTTACCTCCTGTCGGTCTTCAAGTTTCGCCTGTGTGTTGTCATTTTGTCAATTTCCTGAAAATTTTATCTCAAGAGGTATCGATGAGATGGAGAAAGGTCATGTTTGGAAATCAGCTGAGCTTGTATGATATTTGCATTTTTTCCCGATCGAAACGAGTGATTTGGTTTTTGGTGATGCATAGAAGCAATTTTTAGGGGGGGGGGGGCGGAAATGACACAGACAAAAAAATTGAAAGGGTATTGCCCATTGAGCGCGGTGAATTGCAATTTGAAGAAGATTATTATTGTTTCAATGACAAATATTGATAATGGATAAAAAAAAATTTCAGAGACATCTCCAGCTTCCGATTGCCCTCGAGAGAGGTAGTATAAACTGCACAAATGCAGCTTTTGCATAATACGAGTATTTAGGAGCTCATATGAAAATGTTTTTCACCCTTCCCCCTCCCCGAGGATTAGATAGGATACTTTTTTTTGAAGAAGGAATTTTATAGAAAATATATTATGGTGAGACTTGAAAAAAATGAAGCGAAGGGTTCTTATAAAATGATGTTTTTTTCGACTGACAAGTGAACAACGTTTCGTAATGTGGAATTTGAGGGGAGAGGCGTCAGTTTACCGAAAACCTGGTAATAATTAAAAATATTCCTTTTAAAATTTTCAATAAATTACGTTGCAAACAATTTTCAATTTTTGATGACAGAGACATTAAAAAAATATCCCACATTTTGCTCGATAATTGGCAAATTTGGGAGATTTTTCTATGTTTTGTCTGGTAACTCGAGATAAATTGGTTTAGAAAAAAATTAATAATTATTAAAAATGTTCCTTATCAAATTTCCTACATTTCTTATTATTATCAATTTTTTCGTAAACCAACTCATCTCGTGTTATAAGCAAAACATTGAAAAATCTCCCATATTTGCTTAAAAATTGGCAAATCTAGGAGATTTTTCAATATTTTGCCTGGTAACTAGAGATAAATTGGTTTAGAAAAAAATTAATAATTATTAAAAATGTTCCTTATCAAATTTCCCACATTTCTTATTATTATTAATTTTTTCGTAAACCAACTCATCTCGTGTTATAAGCAAAACATTGAAAAATCTCCCATATTTGTTTAAAAATTGGCAAATCTGGGAGATTTTTCAATGTTTTGCCCGGTAACTAGAGATAAATTGGTTTAAGACAAAATTATTATTTACTAAAAATGTAGGAAATTTTATCAGGAACATCTTTAGTTGCTGCCGTTTTTTTCGTAAATCACTTCTCCCCCCTAAAAATCCACATTATGTAAAAAGTCGTTATTTTGTAAGAACCCTCAAATTAATTTTTTTAAATTTCAATTGATATGACCGCTAGGAACTCCCACTCAAAAAAAAGATGTCCAGTGAAATTGGCAGAAAGGCTGCAAGAGTCTTCTATTTGCGCTCTCCTCCCCCCCCCCCATTATAAATATCCATTTTGTCGAATTTTCTTTCCATAGACTTGAAATCTAGTCATAAGTTGGGGTTGCCTACTTAAATATATTTTTTTAATTTTTTTTGTCAGTTACCCCCCTCCCTTCCTTCCGAAACGAGTTTAAAAATTTTTAATCGCGACCTCAGCAGCGTTTGCTTATAAAAACAAACGCTCCGATGCTCTCGGATAATCTTGGCATTTACGCAATAATTACTATAATTATAAAATTCAAAATTTTTAAGAAAATTTCGAAAAATGAACTCAAATTTAAGTAAAAAACTGAAATATTTCACACATCATCGATAAAAAAATGGCAAAAAGTTTTAAAAAAAATAACAAAAACCATTTAAATTTTAATCGGTATTGCACATGAGACAGAAACTCTGGTGAAACGGGTAAAATTCACTGCATCTCAACGACATCAAGGCTTCCGTTGAGGTTTCCTCTTTGGCAAATCGTATTTATACTTCAAGTAACTACGATCTCGACTACTCAACGCTCGTTCTTTGCTGGTAAGAGCTTGATCGAATTTAGGCTCGTAAAAATGACACTCTTGTCTCTTAGTTGCGCACGTGGTGCGCGTACTCGTGGCACAGGTGGTGGGACACGTGGTGGGGCAGGTCTGTTGCGTCGGGCAGGTCTGTTGCGTCGCGCATGTCGGTAGCGTTTGCGTCGTACACGTTGGCGCCTGCGAAGCGCAAACGGGCGCTTGAGAAACGCAAACCGGTTGCGTGACGCAGGTAGGCGCCGGAATACAACACGGCGCCGTCGGTTGCATACCGCGTGTTCCGGAAGGCTGCATGGTGCGTGATCCCGATCCGGCCATAGGTTGGAGACCGCGGGTGGCCGAAGGCGCGCCGCCGTATGCCGCCGGCCTTGTACGATACGGATCGGTGACCGTACCCGGTGATCTTGCCGTGGATCCCGACGATCCCGCTGTTGACCCGGCTGTCGATCCTGCTGAGGATTTTACTCCAGGTGCTGTCTTTGCTCCGGGTGGGAAGCTTTTCGTATGCGGTGAGCCTGGCGTGTGGGACGTTGAATTTACCATGTTGATCGGCAGCGGCGACGTATCGATTGATGTTACCAAGCAATTACGATCAATCCTCCGCCTTGTGTCTTCTATGGTGACATTGTGTAGCCCTTCGGTAACTTGGTTCGGCGTTTCGTCGACGTTGTCGTGATTTTGCGAGCCTACCATAGAAGTTGATCGAATGAAGAATTACGTTAATCGAACGGTCGTGGTTTTATTTTACTAGGAAATTTACAATATTCGAAGTTTCTGCTTTATTTTACTCGATATCTCGGCTGATGAAATTCTCAAGTGATTTTGAGAGTTTACCTACGACGCTTGTTTTTTTTTCCAAAAAATACCGCGAATCGTTGTAAAAACGAACTATCAGAGGAATTGGAACATAATAACGTTGGAATTGCGATTATATATGAGGCACGCGGCACGTCTGTCAATAAATATTAAACGATGTGGAATTGATAAAAGCGATAATTGCAGATAAACAACGTAAAGAGAGGAAATCATGGTCTCGAGGTGTTTTTATTTGAATCGAGGGGGAAATTAGTTTAAGTTTATGGTCTTCATGCGCAAATCGTGTTTTTCTTAAGAGATTGAAAATCGAAAACATGCGACTTGCTGATGACCACTCAGAGAAGGGGGTCACCAAAATTTATTATTTAGTAATTTATACGTGTATTATACAAAGAGATAAATTCGGTGCAAGTGTTCTGGACCCCTTACTTAATTGAACGATATTTATTAAATAACAAAGTAAGGGTAAATTGCCAATATCATTAGATAATTTAAAAATCGCTAGGTCCTTCTTCAGGGAAGTCGAAGTACCCCTTAGCCCCTCCCCCTCTTGACAGCTCTGCAAAGAGATGCTATATATGGCACTCTAAGAGATTCCTGAAGGAGGCAGATACATTAGAAAGTAACTTTTTAGGACCCTATTATTAGATCTTTTTTTCTAACTCATGTTCAAAATCTCTAGAGACTAAAGAAAGTTTTTGTTCAAAAAATAACTCAATTTTGAATTCAAATCAACTCGTACACCTTGTTACTATTTCTTACACGCAGTATAACAAATTACAAAAAAAAGCGAACAAAAAAAACACATCACTTGTATAATTTATTATAACGTTGAAAATTAATTAATTATCCTACGCGTTTAGGCTTGACGCCATTTGCAATGGTGGCTCTAATACGTAAAATAAATTGGCCATAGGTTCTTTTTTTTTTACATTTTATAACGATAACGACTCAAGTAGTCTTTCTGGAGGAAAGGAAGGGCTACGCTTCCGCAAAAATTTGGTCGTTTTGCTAATATTTTATCTTCGCGTCGCGTCCTGTCCTTAACAAAATGGAGGAGTTGCATAGGCAAATATTCATGCATCGTTATTTCTTAAATAATCATAATATAACAAGTAATTCACCTTTGTCTCATTTGAGTATGCAACTTGTCATCCAGTCTTTGCGTGTTCACTCGATGTTGGAGGTTTTTCATCGGGAAATGTTATCCATGTTATGGGGTTTTCGTTTTTAGGCCCTATCACGTCGTATGGGTTACCTTTGTAATTATAAGCTCCATGTAGTGATGAGATATCCCTTAATAAAGAGTAAAAAAAGGTGATATTTACCTCCCACTGCTACGTGAATTCTTGCTGCCATATCTGTAATAATATAATGTAGTGTTGAAGAAGGGATTCGAAGGAGTGGTTTAAAAAGCTGTGGGAGTCGAGGTTCCTCATGTATGTGAAAGTAGAATACTTCATTAATTATGACAAAATGCAGTAAATACTTTATTGGGAAAGAAGGATACTTGTGGTAACTTGTCTCATGTGAAGGATACATTTTTCATTTGTTAGCGAAGAAAGATTATTGTTGTGAGTTTGGTGAAGCATCTGAAAGACACAAATTGCGTTTGTGGGGATAAGAAGACAGTAGATGTAACCTTGGCAACACATCTCAAGGACATACGCTGCGTTTGTGGGGGAAAAAAGACAATAGATGTAACCTTGGCAACGCGTCTCAAGGACACAAGCTGCGTTTGTGGGGAAAAGAAGACAATAGATATAGCCTTGGCAATGCATTTCAAGGACATAAGCTGTGTTTGTGGACAAAAAAAAGACAATAGATATAGCCTTGGCAACGCATCCCAAGGACACAAGCTGAGTTTGTGGGGAAAAGAAGACAACAGATGTAACCTTGCCAACGCATCTCAAGCACACAAACCTTTCCTAAAAAGAGAGGGAAGATGAGTAACAGGCGATATAAAGGATGCGAGCTGCATTTGTGGAGAACGGGAGGAGTAATCTTAGAAATTTATTTGATATGAAATATGACCCGAGTTTGTGTGGAAGCAGTAACCAAGTAATTATGGGCTCATGTGTGCTCGTTAAGAGAATGAAACTCTACAAAATGAGTTTCCCCTCTACTTCCCCTCTCCTTTGCAACTATTTGTTGGAATTTGCAATGACACATTAAATATTGAATATTATTTTACAAATTGATGAGGTGCAGATTGACGTTTTCCCTGTTTGTAAAAGATTACTTTTGATTTTGAACGACAACTTTTCACTCACTTCCTCCGCCATTTTCACCTGTCCATAGCTCATCTAAATCGTGGAAAAAGAGTCATTTATTCCAGAGTATATCATTAAGGTGACATTAGTTATGTAAAACTTACACGATTTACAGTCACATATCCAATCCGTCAAATCACTGAAGCATTCTGCAAATTTAAGGAAATTTTGTGAAAAATTGTGATCGAAATTAACCCAAAGAAAAGTTCTCACCTATGACGAAATACTTTTCATCATCGTTCAAATCATGAGTAACATTTGCTTTTAACTCTTCTATTTTGAGTAACACTTTTTTACCGCATTCATAAACATCTAATTCATCTGTGAAGTGGGAGCATTATTTGGGCTCTTGATTTTCAAAAAATTATTACCTTTTTGGAACGAGGAGATAGCGGACTTGATATCATTTTGTTCGGATCTTCTGCATAAAATTGACGTGATTTTTTCATAAAATACTTTAAAAGCTTCTTTTTCACATTCTGTAATCGAGCTAAAATTGAGAAATTACTCGAGCATAAAAAAAATAGCGAAGAAAAATATTTTCAAGCGATCGTTGAAATTTTGATCAATTGGAAGATTTCTTAGAGTAAGAAATTTAATCTTTCTCTTTCTGTAACTCATCTTCTCCTTCTGTCACCTTCTTATACTTATGGCTACCTCAGTATCAATGAAATACTTACGACCACCTGCGATCAAACTACTCTGATCTCCTTCGACTGAATACAGCACTGAAACAAAACCCTCAACAGGAAATTACCTCGTTTGACGAAACTAAATCACCGAAGCGTTTATCTCTACTCACTTGCATGATAAATATACTCGAAAAAACCATCTTTATTAGCGGATTAACATCGTAAAACATTTTGTAGCTAGTAATCTAATGTAGAAATTTCTGCACGAATAACGTACTCGTCGCTTAGGGTTTTTATACGGATACTTTACTATTTTTTTTCAAATTATCTTATCGCCTATATCAACATTCCCTTTTGGTTAATCTGTTTATAAACGAACACGACTTCCTAATTAATAAAATTTTTCGATTGCGCGATACTCGAGTTGTACTTCAGTTCTATTTTTATAGATGTGTTTATAACCAACGTGAAATGTAATAATGTCGACGTACGATAGGTTTGTGTGTGAGTTCACAGGGGGTCGAATCGTGGTCTAATGTGATTAATTTTAGTTTTAAGTGAAATAATGTAAGTTTTGTGTAACTTTTTTCATTGGGTTTAAATTTAGAGAAATAAGGATTTTTGAAAAGGACATTTCAAGAAATCCTCAAAATCAACATTTTAGCTGCTTCAGTTCAGTTTTTGATTTTTGGCAAATTTTTGAAAATTAAAAATTACGTTTTCATTAAAAATACAACTGCGCGTTCACTTCCCCTCTAATTCGAACCCCCCTCCTCTCCAAATACGATTTTTATTTTTTGCGGTGTTACATGCTGAAAGTTTCGGACAATGGGAACACATATTCAATTCCTGCCAATGAAATGATCATTCGTAGGAAAGGTTGCATGTGTAAACATTTAAGGCGAAGTGTGTAGACCAATGGAAAACCTAAAGAATTTGTATTTCGATTTAGCACTAAAAATGGCGCATAAAAGAGAAAATCAAGATGTCGGAATGTTGCGATAGATGCTATGAATGGCCAGCATTTATGTTATCGGCCCGTCCGATCGTCCTCATCAACTTTTCGCCGATGCACCGCCGACAGCGCCTTTACCAACACCAGGTGGTCCTCCACCAATAGCTATGATGGGTATGCCTGGCCCTCCGTCGGCTATGAATCCACCACCTCCACCTGTACCACCACCTGGTATGCCTCCTCCAGTAGGCATGCCGCCTCCACCACCATCTCCAGGGCATCCTCCTCAACTACCACCTCCGCCCCAATTTGGAGCATAGATTTCCATCAAGTTGGAGACCGCCACCACCTCCTCCTCCACCGTCAACTAGACAATACGTTCCTCCACCGTATCCCCTCAACCCGCTCCTGCAGCGCCTGCCCCGCAAAATTAAATTAATAAATGTATTTTCCATTATAATTTTAAATATATAAGTAGTATAAATTATACGCGATCCTAACTCAGATTTATTTCTTCGGATTTCAAAAATTAATTTAAAAAAAAAATAAAAAATTGGATTTGAATCTTTCATAGCACTTTTTGAGATTAATTTTTTAGAATTATCATCATTAAAAAATTTAAAGTATGCATTCTCGATAGATGTAACATTCTTATCATTCGCTGATAAATATTTCGGAATCAATATTTTATCTTCAAATTCCTCCAACATATCTCCTTCAAGAACTGCAGCGCTAATAGCCTTTGCATTATCCTGAAAAAATAAGGAGCTTTTGTGATTGAATATTTTTTTTTTAGGTACCTAACTACCTACTTAGTAATAATAATAAATTACATCAAAAATCCAAAAATAAATAATTACTTACCACTTGTTGCCGGAAAGCCCGTATTATACAACCCGCTTCATATAATTTTTTTGATTCAGCATCAACGTCAATTTTAATTTTTGTAACTTTTGATCTAATTAAGATAGAAAGATGAAGTTTGCGGCGTTGGAAAGACCAAACTTTTTTTTTTCTAAAAACACCTATTAAAGTCATATGTTGTGCGAAGAAATTTTTGAATAATTCAATAAAAATGATAAAAATTTTACAATTTGAAACGCGTTTTCTTCTTTAATTTGTCATTTACACCCTTGAATATTAACCTAACACAAAAATCAATCTAGATAAAATTCTCTTTCTCCCAGAACAAACCGCATATTTCTATCTATTTTGGTAATTGAGGTATAATTTTTCAAAATTTGTTAACAAAAATGAGAAAAAAAATTTTTTTGAAAGGGTATACCGCTGCCCCTGCGGCCTGGATGTTAGGCAAACATGCATACATAGACTCAGTTTATGTTGCACGGTTTCTGGGTTGAAGGCCTTACTTCTACCCCGGAACACCCTGTAGGTACCTACCTATGTACTTACAAGGGGACTACTTGAGATGTCCGGCTCGGATTTGAACGGGAGTTGGATTTTTGAAAAGAGCATGTCAAAAAACCCCCTAAACTAAAATTTTAACTGCATAAGTTAACTTTTCGATTTTTGGCGAATTTTTGAAATTTAAAAATTACGATCGATTAAAAAATAATAAAGAATAAAAAAAAGAGAAAAAAACTCGAAAAATAAATTTAAATCACGAAATAAATGTTTTCCCCCTAATTTGAACCCACTGAATCCGAAAATCGCATCGGCAAGCCGTTCTGGAGCCTCCAGCACGATTTCCATTTTTCTCCAGGAACTTCGAAATGCTCCAAAATGCGTCCATTTGAGATTGGGCAGCTAAAAACTTGATTCTCTCTTATTTTCATCCTACCAAACCAACTCGACTACATTTTCGGAAAATTCAAGCATATAGGGGGGGCAAGTACCACACTTTATTTATGTTTCTAAGAATTTCATATCAAACACTTATTTGACAACTTTTTAACTTATATCTTCAGGAGACCGAGTATCAGCCGTAGCATTCGCAGTAGCATTTCCTACAGTGGCTATTATTCGAGTCATTGTACTACAGAAACAACCTCCGATTTAATCAACATACCTGCAACGTATTGGAAAACGAAAATGGAAAACCTAAAGAATTTGTATTTCGATTTAGCCCTAAAAATGACGCATAAAAGAGAAAATTAAGATGTCAAAATGTTGAATTCGAGTAGTCATAAATGGTAAAATCGAAACATGCATCGAAATCGAAAATATCGAAACATCGAAATTGAAACGTTCAAACTGAACCGCAGAAATTGAAATATCGAAATCAAAACATCGAAACATCGAGTTTGACGAGTCAAAATTGAAAAATCTATCGAAATCAAAAATATTGAAACCAAAATATCAAAACATCGAAATCGAAATGTCAAAACTGAATTATCGAAATTCAAATATAATCGCAGATGAATCATCGAAATCGAAACGTCGAAAGTTTGACGAGTAAAAATTGGGAAACATGTATCGAAATCAAAAATAATTGAAAGCAAAATATCGAAATCGAATTATCGAAATTAAAATATTACAATCGCAAATAAAACATCGAAATTTTTAAATCCGAAAATCGAAATATCGAATTCGAGACGTTGAAACTGAAGTATGCGTTAAAATCAAAATCAAAAATATCGTCCAAGCTTCAAAAATTCTCATTTTTGGCTGGTAGATGTTTTTTACATAAATACACGTAAAACAATTTCCCATTTCTCGTTAACTCTTTATTGAGGGGGGTGGGGCCTCAGTTGAAAATTTTAAAACGCATTTGGGGGAGGGGGTTAAAAAGCTTGAAAAAATCTGTTATTTGAATAAACAACCCTCATCTATGACCAGAATTTCGAGTCATTTGGTTGAAAACTCGGTAACATTTCCATTCACTTGAGAGCTGCGTTAGTAGAGTTCACCCCCCTCCCTCCTTTTCCGAGGGCGATTGCAAGCTGACGATGCCTTCTAAAATTATTCATCCATTTTTATCGACTTTTGCCATTGAGCCAAAAATCCGCGTCAAGGGCCCATTCACTGTGGTTAATGAGCTAAACCCCTTCTAAAAAAATATCCAAATTGGAAACCCTCAAATGCTCGTTTGATTGACAATGAAATAATTCGTCGTGTGCGCAAATCACGCACTCGAGTGTCGGAAAGACGTTTTTATTAAATTTAAAATTCTTTTTCACGCTTTGTAGTTTATATGATGGGCATAATGATGATGTCAAATTACACGATTTGATGATCTTGAAAAGTCCTCTATAGAAAAGTGCGAAATTATCGAAAAATGTCGTCACCAAACTCGTGTACTTTTTAATCCCGATGGTGACATTGATTACGTGATATTTTCGCTACACATTAATTACCAAATAATGTAGATAATATTGAAAAAAAATATCGCGAATTTTTTTTATCATTTTAGATGCTAATCATCGTGACGAATGTTGAATAGAATACGTACCCCGAAATTATCGCGTTAGTTTTTTTGTTAACGGACGGTCACGGTATTTAAAACGAATTATGTGATTTGAACTTTTTTAAAATAATTTTTCAAGATGGTTCAACTTTCAAGTCGTATTTCTCGTTTGATAAAACGTAGAGAAATATATCGGAAAAAAATGGTCGGTATTTTCAGGTAAATTCCCTTTTAACCTCGAGTCCTCGAATACGATAAATTAACGTTTTAATTATTATAAATTTACCGTAGTAGGCTATACAAGTTCGTACTCGTGATTCGTATTCAGACTCCTACAAGTTCAACGTTGTCGTAGTGCATCTAATTACACGAAACCATTCATTAATGTGGGCTACCTTCACGCTAGATACCGCAAAGTGCATTTTGCCAGCCGTCGCACCCAAGCATCCAAAATATATTCTCAGGTGTTTGTCCGTAGAGAAATGCTGCGGGTCAATACGACGTCGAGATGAAGAAATCAAGACCCCCTTGGGAGATTTATAATTGAAAGCGGTCCCATCTATATCCGCCTTCATTGTTGAGTAAATCTTAACGGGCGATAAACGTTCGGCGAACGCGAGGTCGATAGCAAAGGTTACCCGTAGTACGAATTATCGAGAAGATGGCTTTTTCCTTTAATTTTTTCAACGTCGTGAAAAACTTTGCTGAGTCATGATTTATATCTGCGCCGAGTGACCTAGAACGACGATTTTTTCCACCGCGAGCTCGCGTCGCGACAAGTTGATTTTCAAAAGGGAGAGAAGGAAATGGTGGTTTTCGCAAAGTGGCGTAAATATATTGATGACGAATTAAATTAACAAAATGCATTTTGTTTCTCAGAAAATGGGAACTTAGGTGTATTGTGACGTAAGTGACGATACGATAATACGAGGCTGGTGGGAGGGGGGGGGCAAGGGAGTGAAATATTCATCCGGTGAACCGTGACGTTTGTGGGTTTCTTATCCAAGTTTATTGTTTATTTATGAAAATTGACACCACATTTTGTGTTTAGATTTTGAGCGAATTTTGCTCGAATCAAATTTCAAAATTTTCGCTACGTTTTAACTCGAGATTTTTTCAAATATTATCAGTTTTAAACATTTTTGCAAAAAATCAAGTTTTTTAACCTCAAGTAGTGAGATTAGCTACATTTGGTCATTTCCTTGTACTTTTTTTGTCAACTTGCAAAATTTCTAAAATTTTTTTGGAGGAATTTGATTATTTCGCAGATGTTTAGTAATTCAACAAATTGACGGGTCAAAATTAATTTTGAGCTATTTAGAAAAATAACATCGTAGAACATGTCGGTATCGAGAAAAGTTAGCGATTACCCTCCCAAGTGAAATCTCCACCCTTTCAAATATTATCTTGACCCTCCCAAATGATATCCCAACTTTTCCAAATGTCCAAGTGATACCTTAACCCTTCCAAATGTCAACTCTACCCTTCCAAACTACATTTCAACCCTTTAAATCGACATCTTCGGCATTCCCTATGATATAGTCACCCTTCCAAATGACATCCCCTCCCTTCCTAATTGCATTTCAACTCTTCTAAATTGCATCTCCATCCTTTAAATGGCATCTCTACATTTCCGAATGAAATCTTCACCCTTCCAAACGACATCTCAACCCTATCAAGTGATATTTCCAACCTTCGAAATTACTTCTTCCAAACTACACCATTACCCCTCCAAATGACGTTTCTACCCCTCCAAACGACATCTCTACTCTTGCGGGTGACATTTATAATCCTTCAAAATGACTTCTCGATCCGGCTAAATAGATTCTCAGCCCTTTCAAATGAAATCTCAAATCTTGCAAAGGGCTTTTCAACCTTTTCCATATTGCCAACCCTTCTACCCTTCCGATTACATCTCAACCCTTCGAAATAAGTTATCAACTCTTTCAAATGGCTTCTCAACACTTACTGATGAAATCTCAATCTTTCCAAAAGGTTTCTTAATCCTTTCCAAATGGCTTCCCAACCCTTTTAAATGAAGTCTTCTCCCTTTCACCCTTCCAAATCGTTTCTCAGCCCCTCCAAATGACTTTTCAACCCTTCCAAATAAAATCTTGACCCTTCCACCCTCCAAATAAAAATTGTTCAACATTTTTATACATTTACAAATTGTTGTATAAATTTCATTGTGATTCAGAAGGGAATACATGACCAATTACAAATTTCCCCGAAAGAAATTACAAATTTTATGATAACCTCTGCTTTTTCTTCATGCGATGAAAAATCCCACGCAATAATTTTTTATCTCTTCCCGAAAACGTAATATTTTTCTTGAAAATTATCTGACATAATTAAAAATAAACTCGAACTTTTACCGAAAAAAAAAAATTCATAGTCGATACAACGAAGACATTCCGAAGAAACCCAAATACTCTGGCATTCCTAGCCAATCCTAGTGATTTTTTTAATGCTTGGACGAGATTTATCAAAAGAAAAAAATTATCTTCGTTATCGTATTCCGCATCGTATTATATTTCAAATAAAATACCTAATTAGAGTAAGATATGGTACCACGGATCCTTGAGGTATCTTTTCTTTTAGGAAAATAATGATTTAGAATTTTTAATTGGACATTTAGATAATAATACGAAGCACGAGGCACGAGTATCATGCCACAATCACATATGTGAAACAAAGCCTTGGGCGAAAAAATTGTGAAAATTTTTACCGCTACTTCGAAGTCGGATTTTACCGGATTTAACTGCTCGAGTTTTCTATTTTTACGAGATCAGGCATCTTTGAAGATACATTTTGAGAAGCTGCGAAAGATGAGGTGTTTGAAAATGTTGATGGTGGAAAAAATCCCGAGGCACATTGTTTCGGGGCTTTTATCCCGAGCTTCGTTTTATCGAAGGCTTAAAGGATCAAGGACGCAGATTGGCGTTTTATGTGAAATTTATTGTAAAAACTTTTCGTAGGTCTTAAAACCGAGTATTTTTAAGCTCATCATTGGGAATTACTTCGAAGTAATTTATTACCCGGGCTCGTGGGGTTTCCCAAAAAAAATTCCCTCTCTGGTGTAATTACCGATGAATTTTTCTCACGCTTATCGGATTAATTTTCGCCAATCTTCTCAACCCTTTCCATGCTCATAACAAGTTACATAAACTCACGTCGGTCACGTTTCAAACCATTTCATCGACAGGCGTTCCGATACGATCTTTTGCCTTTGTTCGCGTCGCTGTTGCAGCTACAATGGCAATTTTTTTCGCCTCGGTAACGTAATTCGTTAAACCTTAACATTGTGCAGTTTACAGAGGCACAGAGGTATCAAGGTTGAACGGTTATGCGGTTTATATCACGATCGCAACTCCACATGCGTCATTTTTTTCTATAAACCAAGACGAATCGAGAATCGACGATGAAAATGGCAATTACATTTTGCGTTTTGGTGTGAAAGATACAACAGAGATGAAGATGTGCGGAGTGGCAGAACCATCGGTGTAACACTTTCGCGAGCTTGGCCGAATAAAACGAAAAAATCTGCTCGCGTAATGTTTATGTATTATCACGTAAATTTTGATTATTGCTGTCAGCATTGACGCATGTGTTCTTCGGGTTTTGCGAAAACGTCGATTGTCGAGATCTATCATCATTTTTGGTCTTGGTTCAGGTTCCAAGAAAATTTACCTCAAATTGAAATTTTGAGAAATGACCGCGAAAAAGTTATGACGTTATGAATTTTTAAAACCAAACTAACAAATATTATTCGAAGTGCGAAAACAAAAATGAAATCATGAGATAAATTTAAAAATGTATTCATCGATTTGAGCGCCATTGTGCTAAAATTATCAAAAAAATTGGAAAATCTGACAACGTTGCGTTAAATTATCCAAAAAAACAGAAGAAATTGACTAGTGACGAAATTTTGTCAAAAATTTTACAGAATAAAAAAAAAATCGTAAAACCGAAAAAATTTGAAAATAAATATCCAAATTGAGAAAATGGCAAATGGCAAAAAATTGACAATTTGGTAGAACAATTTTATCAATTAATGAAAAAACTATAAAAACCCTCCGCATCAAAAAACTTTATCCAAAACTCAAAAAGTACCGTGAGGTCCAAAAAATTTTCAATAAAAAAAACGAAGTAACATTTTTGAAAAAGTTTTTGGTTCCGACAAATCTCTGAAAATCGTTGGTTATAAATTTCGTCATTAAATTTTCATAGAACAAGATCATTTTTCGTTATGTTTTTGATGAACCAATATTTTTGGAAAAATTGTCATTTTTGGCCGTTACAAATTTTAGTGATATTTTGAAAAAATGTAACTACTTTTATAAACGCAGAATTTTTGGACATTTTCATATCTTGACTATGACACATAAACTTGAAAATGACACGTCGTTGTCATGGTGACATATCATGAGTGATATGTGAGCATATCATTGTGGCATATCATGGTGACCTGTCTAATGACATGATACGATAAGTCATTGTTATGGTTACATGTCATGGTCATGAGTGACATATAAGATCACCTGTCTTGATCATGAGTAACATATGACATGCCATGATGACATATCAGATGACATGTCACGATGACACATCATTGTCAAGGTGATATCTCATGATTATATCATGATGATAAACGTGGTGATGACATGTCAGACGGTGACATGTCATGGCAATGAGTGACATGTGATCATATCTTGGTGGCATGTTGTGATGCCATGTCTAGTAACATATGATTGGTGGCCATTTTCATGATAATGTGTCATGGTTAAGAGTAACATGTATAATGTCTAATGCATAATGATGAACATCATTTTCGCAAAGTGACATGAAAATGTCACCCTGTGTCGCTGACTTGTACGGAAGCTGAGCATTCTCAATTTAAATGATTAGTTTTGGTCGCTACGAATATTAATCGTATATTTTTTTTAAATTACCATTTTTTGTCACTTATTTTTTTGAAAAAGTCACGTTTTTTTTCTCGTGTTTAATAAATTTTAACTTTTTTGTCCTTTTTAATCACTCCAACTTTAATTTATCCCTGTGTTCAAAAAATATGACCATTTTTTATCATGTTTTCTGTTAATTTACATTTTTGAAAAAAATCACTTTTAGTAACTAAGAAAGATATTTTTGAGAAACATGATAATTTTTGTCATGTTTTCAATAAAACATCGTATTTAAAAAATAATAATTTTTGGTCATTGCCAATTTTAGTCATATTTTTTTAAAAATCACCATTTTTTGTCGCGTTTTTAATAAATTACATTTAAAAAAATTGTTTTTTTGGCCACTGCAAATTTAATACTTTTTGTCACATTTTTAGTAAACTTGGATTTTCCAAGTGATTATTTTTGGTGATTACAAATTTTAATCGCTTTTTTCAAAATACCATGACCATTTTTTAGTCACATTTGCAATGAACTTAGATGGCTGATTTTTGTGACGTTTTCAAAGAAAACTCTGATTTTTTACCATTTGTGATTTTCGTTCCATTTTTTAAAAGGGAAACATGCACACGTAGGCTTCTCAAGCCATAAAACAATGTTTCTAATCTCGAATAAATTTAAACTTGTGAAATATAAATTCACGAGAATAATTATCCAATAATTTCCGAGTATCGCGACAAATTACTATTCTCAGGGAAGGTAAGATCGTTTACGATAGAATTGCGGAAAAGACTAGTAAAATACTTAGAACGCATTTCGTATCGGTTTCGATCTTTCAAAACAGGCCGAACATAAATACAAAATGTAGGTAGTGGGTTCTAAATATAGGTAAAAATGTAGATAATATATCAAGGTTGGAAATAGATGTTATATTTATTACCAACAACGGAAACATCACTTACCTGGTATTCTTGTTTCGGGAATTCCACCTAAAGAAAATTTTTCGTTTTTGCTTTCAACGACGACAATTATACAAGTTGTATAATTGAATCCGATTCTTAGTAATGGCCGCTAGCTTAACTTCAATGTTAGCGAATGCCGCCAATGTTGGGAATTGTTTAAAATTATGTCGTTAATTTCTTTTTATTTTTTTTCATCTATAAGTAATTGTATCGCTATGTCGTATTGCATTCGCTATTATCTTGCTCACCCTGATTAGCGGTGAGGTGTTATTCTTTGGCGAGTGGTAGTGTTTGTTATTTATGATTTTTGTCGTATAATCCGTTTTTTTAATTTGTGAGAGTTTTATAGCCGAATCCGATGGAAGTTGGATCAGGAAGTATGAAGTTGTATCTCCTTGACCCTTACGATGGCGTAGAACCGGTATAAAAATGGTATTGCGAAAAAAAAATCGCGTTTATTTGCGAAGTATGTCTATGTACCTGAAACGAGCGTTTTTTCAATGAGCAGGTGAATAACTGGAATGAATCTTTGTGTGAATTCGTGCTTTCGCGAATATCTCGTCGAATAAGGAAGTTGAGGATCGTTCGCGAACGATTAATTTGAGGTATTTTCGTGTGTGCGTAGCTGTGTACGTAATGTATTTTTGAAATCGAACTTATGAATGTTTTAGATAAATCACTTTCGGTGAATCGTTTGCAAACGATTGAGTTGAATTTTATAAATCGTTCGCGAACGAGTTGCGTGATTCGTAAGCATCAACGAAAATATTGTGTGTTAACAAAAACATTGTGCGTCAACAAAGGTACCACGTGTCAACAAAAGCACTGCGTGTCAACGTTTCAACGTTCGTTCATCGTTTGCGAATCATCAACCAATTTTCATACTCATCGTTCATTAATGATTCATCGAATCGGATTTTTTCAAGTTACCTGTTCTTTACCAATAATGTTTCATGGTCGTTTTTGAACTAATTATTCAAACGATTCGTTCGCGAACGACCAAAAAAATCGAACGAATCTTTTGTGAAAGATCTACAAAATTAATCAAATCGTTCGTGAGCAGTTTGGAAAAATGAACGAATCGTTCACAAATGTTCTAAAAAATTGAGGGAATTGTTCGCAAACAATCTAAAAATTTAACGATTTGTTCCCATTTCAATAATCAAATATCTTCTGAACGATTCGTTCGTGAACGAACAAAAAAATCGAACGAATCTTTTGTGAAAAATCTACAAAATTAATCAAATTGTTCGCGAGTAGTTCAAAAAAATGAACGAATCGTTCACAAATGTTCTAAAAAATTGAGGGAATTGTTCGCAAACAATCTAAAAATTTAACGATTTGTTCCCATTTCAATAATCAAATATCTTCTGAACGATTCGTTCGTGAACGAACAAAAAAATTGAACGAATCTTTTGTGAAAAATCTACAAAATTAATCAAATTGTTCGCGAGTAGTTCAAAAAAATGAACGA
>QBDW01005158.1:0-13140 GCA_003261595.1 Maconellicoccus hirsutus | reverse complement strand
GGCTTGACTTGGCTTGAATCGGCTTGAATTGGCTTGAATCGGCTTGAATTGGCTTGAATCGGCTTGAATCGGCTTGAATCGGCTTGAATTGGCTTGAATTGGCTTGAATTGGCTTGAATCGGCTTGAATAGGCTTAAATTGGCTTAAATTGGCTTGAATTGGATCGAGCTCAAATGGGCTCGAACGTGATCGAACCGACTCAAATGGGCTTGAACGGACCCGAACCGACTCATGTGGGCTCGAACCAATCAATAGAGCCAAAGTTGTAGAGCGGAAAATTTGCCAACTGCTGAGCAGGATCGCGAGTTATACGCGAAAAACGGTATCGCGAAATTTCCTCATAACTTTTCTTCCGTTTCACATAATCAATGTTGTAGAGCGTAAAATTTGCTACAACCCATTAACGATTTGTTTTTTCGTAGAACGCTAAGATCGCTAGATATTCGCGGAAAAACGATTTTGCGAAAAATCCTGGCTTCTGATTGGTCGAAACTTCGCAGAGCTTTTTGTAAACTCTTCCGAAAACTTTTCGCGAATGTTTTATGCCTAAAGCCTGCTCCGAAACACGCTCTTTCCAGTGGCGCAATCAGTTTTTTTCCACGTATCGCCGTTTTTAATTGATGCGCGGTCAAAGGAAACACCACTCCTCTTTATATATTTGAGAAGATTCAACACACCGTAAAATTTGTTTCCAAAACCCTAATCAAATTATATATTCCACGTCGATACAACCAATTGGAAAAAACCCGCCAAAAAATTTCAACACAAAGAAAATTTCCACCATAGACCGAACATACTCAGAAAAAGGAAAAACATTACAACGTAAAAAAAAACCTTCGTACGATCAAAGCCCGCTCGTATACTTTCGTCATTTACGAATAGGTCGTAAAAGTTTGAGGAAAATTTGAAAATAAGGCGAGCCTTTTTCGGTAGTTGTTTCGTAGAAAGAACTATCTTCGGGATTCACGCTGATTTGGTAAAGACTTTTTAGAACTCTGGTGGGACCGTCTTAACGTGGTATAATATTGTTCGCCGTATCTCGACCGACAGCGACGTAGTTTTTGCGCGAATACGTCGACAGAGAAATCCTGAAATTTATACGGTGAAATGGAACGACTCGAGTAGGATTTTCGGTGTTTTTTTACGGTATATGAAGAGATCGTAGATTTGTGCGTGTAGACCTTCGAAAAAAAGGTCGGGGTATTGATTTGGTACAATTTTTGTTGCACGGATTTTATTTTAATTCTATTAAGTTGCATGTGTTTTTGAAATTTTTATTTTATTAAATAAAATATGCATTTGAAAAGCATATAGTCGATGTGTATTTTAACTAGCTGGGGTATCACGCCTTTGGCTGGCCTTTAGTTTGTTGTGATTGGAATGTGATTTAAAAAAGTATGAAAGCTCTTGGTCATCCTTAGACCCTTCTCATCTCCCTTTGGATTTGAACTTTTATCTTCTTTATTTCCATATCCACCTTACTCACCGTTCGCTCCCACTCAGACAATATCTAAAGCCATTAACTGGATTTTACCTGCCTTTGTTTGTCTTAAACCTTACACCCTCATTGTATTTTATGCCCATCTCCTGCTTGGTTTAGGATTGATCCATACAAAGGCCTTTGTTTGGGAATCAGCTCCTTAGCCGATATCTAAAGCATTTGTTAACTGGTTTTTACCTGCTTTTCTTTGTCGTAAACCAACCCTCATATTTTATGACAACCTCCTGCTGGGTTTAGGGTAATTTTTTTGAACCGACCCATTGTTTGGGGATTCGTCAGTTTACATTTCAGACCCCAGCATTACAGATGTATTCACTCTCCTGAACATTTCCACCCTTTTCATACTGATTTTTGCCATTCTTATTTTCCTTTGTACCCCTCTTATTTTTGTATCCTTCCTATTTGAATTTTTACCCCTCTTATATCAATTTTTATCCCCCTCATCACTGCTTTCTAACGTAATAATTTTAATTTTCACCCATTTCATTTCTTCTATTTTTCTCAAAATTTACCCTCATTTCCCCTTCGGCCCTTCTCATGTGAATTTTTCATCCTTCCATGAATTTTTCCCCTTCTCATATGAAATTCTTTCTTTCTCTTCAAGCACGTTTTAGAATCACGTGCCATTTACGTTGACGTCATGTTTCAACCGTGACATTTTTCTTCAGCTTTTCGACCTCTAATACGGTAAATTCATCGGGATCCGGCCCTCTTGATTGGTCGAAACCTAATAGCGGTTTTTCTCGGCTTAGGAAACATGGCGTTATTTTTTCAATGTTGATAATTTCGATCCCTCATATCTGCTGTAAACCCCCTTCCTAAAATACACCACCCCATAAAAAACCCATCTCCCTTACCCTCAAAGCAATCCAACTAATCCGGATGGAAATTTCGACCGCATATCGCAACGATACTTTGATGAATTACACTTTAAACTTCTTCGGCCGCCGACAAAGATAATTAAAATATTTCGCAATACGGCGCCCATTACGTTAATCCGGATTTTAATAATTTCCTAAACGAATCTTAATACGCAACTGGGTCATCGAGCTTCGAAAGGCTATTTAATTATTCTCAACGAAACGGTCCAATAACGTAGCTAAAAAAATGCTAACCGAACGTGTGCCAAAGCTAAAAAACGGATTATAGCCCAAAGTAACAACTATACACCCGAAAAAAAGGTTCAATATTTATTTCCTTTTTTTCTCCATTGCGCGAGCTTTTTTCCAAGCTTACCATTCTAGTCGGCCAACGCTTTCTAAACAATGCAACGAGCAATATACCTGAAACTCTCGTTGAATTATTTCGCGAATGTCGCTTATAATTAACGATTTACTTCCGGAAAAGGTATAGTAGGGTTCCTTTATGCGGTTCACCATCGTATCCTAAACGAAAGGGCAATCGTAGCGAGCCAGGAAATGCGTGAAATTCGATTATTACGCTGAGTCAGAAACATCCTGTTTACTAGTACACGACAATAACGTTTTACAGCAGCTATTAAGTTATGAACTCAAGGCGATTTTTTCTGCTTTGGGAGGAATGGCTGATGAAAATTTGGGCTAAGATGATATTGAATTTGATAGAAAAAAAGCTAAAAAGAGACAAAATCAGAGCTATTGAAATCTCTAATTTTAGTGATTTTTTTATCACAGAAAAATCACTTAGGAGCTTTTTTTACTATTTCGATTCCGTTTCTGAAATAACGCTATTTTCGATATGGTTTCAGTTCTTCGTGTGCGCCACGTCCGACGATCGGCGTCGCGAAATTTTTTTGGCCAGAAAACACCAAAGTCTAGTTCATGGGGTTTACTCGTTTCTCGCGGCTATTGGAAGTAAACGTGTTTGTGTGTTGGGCTGACTGAAAGATGGAGGGGGCGAGCATTTGTTCACGCACTGTAACTGGAGGGGACTATGCACATACTATACGCCGTTTCGTGTATAGTTTTTTTGTGACGGCGGGGCGGAGAAGTGACGAGCATTCCACTGAATTATGGAGGGGGAAGTATATACCTCAAGTTGAAGGAGCTCTGGTGCACTATCTCGCCTTCCTCGGCGATTATCAATAAACAACACATTCTGAAAAAAAACAATTTATTTAAAGAAATAAAATAAAACACTGTATAAAAAATTCAAACTTTGAAAAATCGTTTATACACATTATACACAATTTTTTAATAAAATTTAAAACCTTTTAAATATATAACATACAAAAAAAGAAGAAAAAAGGGAGGAAAACAATACATTAAAAAAAAACGGAAAAAAAACAAACAAAGGGGGCGAAAAAGACAAGATCATCTTTTTTGGATATTATTAAGTTACATTGAGATATGAAAAGTTAATTTGATATATGCGCCACATAAATTATACACAGCTTTCTGGCAGTCTATTCGCCATCAATGTTTCCTTGATAGCTGTACAGTTTATTTCGACGTCTTTTTTTTGATTGATTGTTTTCACTTTGACCGACGATATCGATTCGGTGCTCCGACAAAAGTGCTCCGATGGTTCGTACTCGACGTTATTCATTTTATTATACGTCGAACTACTATTATTATCCTGCGCGTAAGAAAACCATACATATTTAGTAATATTATCGTATTTCGTTTTCCTTTTCTATATCCCTTTTTCACCGTCTCACTGTCTCACATTTGGATTTCCTTTTCTCACCTTTTTTTTTTCAATCACCACGCGTTACGTCATAGACAGACCAAAACGTAGAATAAAAATTATCGAGAACTTACTATTAATGTATCTTGATTGCTATTTTTACTATCCCAGCTTTGATTCGCTGAACAATGATTAATGGAATCTACGTATAAACTTCTTCTATTAATAATAACCGGATCTACAGGAAAAATATCGAGGAAAATTATATTATGAAAGAAACTGGAAATTTAATTTTAAAAAAGTCGATACAGGGTGTTCCGGAGGTAATGAAACGCCTTATAAATAACAGTACTGTTATGTTTACTGCGTGAGAGTTGGTAAGTTTGCCTAATCCAAGAATTTACGGGGCGAAGTTGAAATGAGCAAATACATCGATATTTTGATATTGATATTCCAAGATCAATGTAACATTGACACGTTGACGCTAATACGTATTTCATGAATTGATATTTTTATTTCACTAATAAAATTTTGATATTAAAAATCAGATTTTTCAGTTTTGATATTCAAATATTTTTTGATTTTTGATATTAATATTTCAGAATCAACATTGACATTCTGATTTTGATATTTCAAATCTGATTATTCTGATCAATTCCTAATATTTTGATATTGATATTCCAAGATCAATGTAATTTCGACATTTCTATACTGATATTTCGTGAGCTGAAATTTTTATATCATTAATCAAATTCTAATATTCGAATCGATTTTTCAGTTTTGATATTCAAATATTTTTTGATTTTTGATATTAATATTTCAAAATCAACATTGACATTCTGATTTTGATATTTCAAATCTGATTATTCTGATCAATTCCTGATATTTTGATATTGATATTTCAAGATCAATGTAACTTCGACATTTGTATACTGATATTTTGTGAGCTGATATTATTATATCAGTAATCAAATTCTTGATATTCGAATCAGATTTTTCAGTTTTGATATTAAAATATACTTTTAATATTGATATTTCAAAATCAACATAATTGTGCCATTCTGATTTTGATGTTTCAAATCTGATAATTCTGATGAATTCCTGATATTTTGACATTCCAAGATCAATATAACTTTGACATTCCAATTTTGATATTTCTCAAGTTGACATTTTTATATCAAATATTGATATTTTGAATGATTTTTCGATTTTGAAATATTGATAATTCAAGATCAATATAACATTGACATGCTGATGTTGATACTTCATGAATTGATAATTTTGATACTAAAAATCAGATTTTTCAGTTTTGATATTCAAATATTTTTTGATATTTCAAATCTGATTATTCTGATCAATTCCTGATATTTTGATATTGATATTTCAAGATCAATAGAACTTCGACATTTTTGTACTGATATTTCATGAGCTGATATTTTTGAATCATTAATCAAATTCTGATACTTCGAATGTGATTTTTCAGTTTTGATATCGATATTTCAAAATCTGATTGGTATATTTTTGATATTGATATTTCAATGTTTCAATATTTTTATGAAGTTATATTTCAATATTATTATTTAAAAATTGATATTTTGAATTTAATTTTTTCAATTTCGATATCCAAATAATATTTTGATATTCTAATGTAAATATTTCATACATTGATTTTTGTGTATCGTTATTTTAGTTATTTTTGACAATTTGATGTCAATTTCAAAATTTTGGTACTTTCCTTTAATTTTTTATCTAAGCTTTACAAATTGGAGCCTGATCCTTTTCTAATTTCGTCGTTTTACAATATCGAACGATTTTATAACTTTGCCCCTTCAATAACATTCGACCAGCCTTTTTACTCAGATTCAGCACAAATATCACCATCGTTATCTCAAATACACCGCGGAACCTACGGAACACCCTGTACGCAGCATATTGTAATTTTAAATTTCCGCGAAGTCTCTTCTTTCGATACCATCTTTGGTAAAATTTTCCAATTTTTTCCCTCAAATAACTGCTATGTGGTTACATTTGTGACAATTTCCGTAATTTTTAATATTTACCTCCTACGTTGTATTTAGAAACGCGACGAAAAAACTTTTTAATAAACCGAAATAATCTATTATCGGATAACTTGGAGTTTTGATTTTTTCTTCGCTTATTGCATCCTCGACGAGTAATATCGACGAGCAACTTTGTAACTTTTTTTCACGCCATTTTTTCACTTTCGGTATCGACGATATTTATGCGGACAAATGTCGCCTTTTTATAAATAATTGATGAGAGAACTTTTTACTTTTGCAAAACGTTCGAAATATTCGTCGCAACGGCCGCGTCGATTGGGAATTTTTCAAAGCTTACCATACTTGGCTGGTATAATATCCGGATTCATGTCATCACAGTGATTCGCAATTGGAGCTACGGTTATTTGATCGTGTTTACGTTCCGGACTATCGTCCATGGCCCGTCGAGCGAATAACCTCCTCGATCTCCA
This sequence comes from Maconellicoccus hirsutus, assembly GCA_003261595.1. Lineage (NCBI taxonomy): Eukaryota > Metazoa > Arthropoda > Insecta > Hemiptera > Pseudococcidae > Maconellicoccus > Maconellicoccus hirsutus. The sequence goes on along the minus strand of QBDW01005158.1, from coordinate 6,541 downwards.
CATGTTCAGGAATATCAGCAATATCAGCAATATCACACCGAGGATGGTACCAATGGCTATGCCCAGCACCGGCGATATACTCCTGATATCCAATACATCGGCTGTCAAAATCAACACAAGAGAGCATTAAGAATTCAGCGGAGTAAAAATTTTCCTCTTTTGAAAAAAGGCAATTTTTTCGCGCAAATTACGCGGCCTTTCAGTTTGGTAATTTTTTTCCCAATCTCGTATACTTGAGACCGGCTCAACAATGCGAACGTGTAAAGTGTGTCAACCTTTACCCACACATGAGGCATTTCTTCGTGACAAACAACCGTTGCTTTTTCATACTCTTTGCCCTCGCCTCTCACCCATCTATCAACCTTTGTCTTACCACCCACGTCTAGCCTACGCGTATCCCCGTCTCGAATTTCCTTCGTCTTCGCAGAAACGCTGACGTGGTGAAGGTTCGTAGAGTGCGCGCGTCCAAAATCGGCCTGTATTAATACTAATGACCATTTTTGAAATAGCACTCGACACGTCTCTATTAAATAAATACCGTCGTGATACGCGACGTCTGCTAAAACCCTTCGTAATTATTTACGTACGCGTATTTTTCACGCGGTTCTTTTTCATATCCTTTTTTACCGTTTAAGCGTACCAGTTGAATCAAGGGTTCGTAAAATTTCACAAATATATAGAACCCGAAAAGACTCGGAAGGATTTTGGCGTGATTTTCAAAGTACCGGATTAGTCCGAGAAGTACTTTACAGTAAACCACAAATAGCAACGTTTTTCAGCAGCTACTTCTGTAAAATTATTTTTAAATCGAAAAAAGGGGGAAAAAAACGTAAAATTCACCAAAAAAATTAAAAAATTAAAAAATTTGAAAATTTAATTTTATTATAATAATGAAAAAATATTTTGTCCTTGAAGATAGAAACTGAAAATTGGAAACAAGAATTTTTTCACAATGAGAGGTGCATTTTTTAATTTTTTTTTTCAATACTACAAATACGTAGGTTTTTTGAAAATTTAAAATATTGTAGTTTAAAAACGTCTTAAACCATAAAAGAAAACCTGAAAGTTCAGCAAGAATTTTTTTTTAAAGTGAGAGGTGTATTTTGAATTTTATTTCGCAAGTTTATTAAAATCTTTGAATTTGAAAATATAAATAGAAATTTTTAATAAGCATTTTTTGGAGTGAAATTTTTTTCAAAAAAAGAGAGCAAGTGTATTTTTGATTTTTTATGCAACTATGTATATTAAAATTCGAAAAAATAAATGAAAATTTTAATTCTATTGTAGGGACATTTTTAGCTTTGACCAACATAAAATTGAAAATTTAACAGTAAAAATTTATTGAAAATTTGGAGTAAAAATTTTTTCAGAGTGAGAAAGTGCATTATCGATTTTTTTGCAACTATATAAAAATTTTATTATTTGAATTGCATAAAAATTTTCAATTTTTTAAATTATATTGTAAAAATGTGAATTTTTTTTCTTGAACAAAATAAAAATAAGAATGAAATTTTTTCCAGGGTGAGAAGAGGTGCATTTTTAATTTTTCTTGCAACTATTTTAAAATTTATATTAAAATTTAAAATTAAAAAAAAATTTAGAAGCCACAAAGTCTATTGTAAAATATTACCATCCCCATCATCAAATTGAATGACGTTGATGCAGTTGAGCCCCCATCTCTTTTGCAGGTAAAATTAGCGGTTGCAATGTAATTATCTCTGTAATTACAACGTACTTTTTAATCACAAATAGTCATTACCCACCACCCACGACGAGTTCTCTCCTCACCAATCTCATCTAAATCTTCACACGAGTCACTAAATCCCTCAAATCTTCATGTAACTCATCGATGCTTAATATCCGCAATGCTCACTGACCTCTGCATAACTAAATCCGCTTTGTAAAGCCCTTACAACTTTTACAAGAGCTACTACTACGCGTAAATAAGACCTTGAAAAATCCACTATACTACGAAAAATTCCACCCAATGAGCGATATTTAATTACACGCTCGTCGATAAATTCCACAACATGAACAGCGTTTATCGCGTCATCGACCACGCTTAAGATACTCGCGGACGGAAAATCTACCCCTCGAGCCTCACCCTCCCAACATATCGTACACTTTGTAGTACAACGCACCCATCGCGTGGGCAAACCGAGTAAATTTCGTATCTTCGTTGCGAAAAAATGCGTAAAGCTCCGGTTTTGAAATCGAGACGCCATTTTAATCGAGCATCGAAATACACCGAACGGGGATTTTCTCGAGATTCGATAATTTATTAGCTCTTTATTTCAAAGCGACGTCAAGAGCCCTCTCGAGCTACTTGACCTTTCCGTATTCCCTTGATCGTCTCAATTACCTTCGACGGACACGACCGCGGTTTTGCGCAGATATAATTCCTACCTGTTCTTTTTTCCGGATCTTTAAAACTGAACTCTTCCAGGATAACAGGCGGACTACGACCTTTTGAGTTGACAGCGTTTACGAATATCTTGAACGTGACGTCCGTTTGTAAATTCGATAAACGAAAATTCGGCCATTCTTTTTCGGTCAAATTATACACGGGCGACGCGCTAAACGGCGTGTATACCTCCAACGTGAACACTTGCGGGAGACCGCCGTCGTAGCCGGGGGAGCATTTCACCTCGACCGAACTGTTCGTTTGGTTTGATAACGTGCAATTCTGTACGTTTTGCGGTTTTCCTGCAAAACAACCTTCGTTAGATGCCACAATCAGAAGAGAAACAGCGAAAGTAAAAAAAAAAGAACGCCGAACGAATACTCGCTGTAACGAAAATTACAACGTTTCGTTTCGCCATAAATTCCACCTACAGAGTGATTCACGTCGTGTTTAGGCCCTTCGAGGAAACGTATAGGCAACCAACACTACGCCATGGTGTTTTGGTTGCGTATTCGTTACCATCGAAGGGGCCATTGACATAGAAGCTTCGTAATAGGCGCTAAAAATACTCAAAGTGGGATTACACGAGTAATAAGTTGCATAACCAATTTTAGCTGGAAAAAGCATAAAAATCCCTATAATTGTCCACGAAAATTATGATAAATTTCAAAAAAAGGTCTAGTAACTTCAATTTTTCATAAAATGGGACAATTTTTTGATACGTTATACTCAAAAGTACACTTGCTTGTTCGATAGAGAGCAATATTTCACTATTATAATTTTCCTGCACAATTATGGGATTATGCAACCTATTATACCTACAGTCCCACCTTAAATTTGAGTCAAGAGGTTGATATCCATTCAAAAAAATTTCAAAACATACTTTTGTGGGGAATCTGAGGGTTTTCTCAACTGATAAAAAGTGTTACTATTGGTCATATGGTAGAGTGAAGGGGGGGGATATAACATTAAAGAAAATATGAGCATATTTATTTTGGTTGACAGTTGAGAATCGTTTTACATAAATTTTCATAAGTCATTACATAAAAAATGATCATATCTGGGGAGTGGACACCATTGTCGATGGAGCTGCAGAGCAAGGAGGGCGCTACTAAAGCTCACTCAGGGAGGCTGGGAGTACTTTTTGTTTTATGAAGAGTGGATACTTGATTCCAAAAAGAGTGTAACTGTATAAGGAGGAGAATTTAGTGCTCCTGATAGTTTCTTGTTAGTTTTTTTGTCGAGGCAGAAATCGAAAGAGAATGGGTAGGTTGCATAATCAATTTCTGCAGGAAAAAGCACTAAATCAGCGGAAAGTTAGATGATGGGTCGTTGATTTCTTTTCTTAATTTTTCGTGTGTATAGCAGAAGTCATCAAACAATGGCAAATAACGCAAAGGAATGGGGGTCATGATTTTTTTTATCCAGAGTGATGGCAATTTAAAATTTTCCAAGATGGCGGAAATTTGAAAATTTCGAGTATGGATAACTCCAGTTACATCATACCTAGTTATTTAAATTTAAACTTTTTTTAAATTTTATTTTACTTTCGAAGGGCAATTTGTGAACGTTGACAGTATCAGTTTTGCCACTATTCGCGAGAAAAATTTTCAAAAATTGCTACTTTAGGCCAATTTTTGTAAAATTGGGAAAATTTTTTAAGTGACGTAAAATTTCATCAATTTTTTTAACCACTAAATTTTTTAATCAATTTTTTTGTATACACTCTATTTTTGCTTGGACCGACCCATCCACAAAATGATCCAGAAAAAAAGCTATTTTGAAGATAATTTGAAAACAATTTTTATAAATGATCCTCCCCATCACAAATGGAATTCCAAGATGAACCCTCGATGAAAAATAATCACATCCTCGCATCATCTCGGTATGTGTCAATCCGCGTCTTAAAATAATCAACTCACCCGTCCTACCATACCCCCCCCCCCCTCTTCGAAGACTCCGCATACGCGCTGATTTGATATTTACGTCGTAAAAATCTCATCTTTCGAGCACTTATAAATATTGAACGCAATTACCCCTCGTCATCGATTCACCTCATCACCGTAATATTCTTAATGCTCTTCGTCGAGGTGATAATCGGCGAACATTTTTAAAACACGCGTTCGTCACACACGCGCATATATCATCGTCACCTCTCGTAACTTACGAGCTTCCGTCGTTCATCTGACGTGACTCCGTCGGGGCGAATACATTAAAAAAATGAACACCCCTTTTCAATCAAACTCACCAGCAGGTACGAGCTGATAAGCGCACGGCACCACTTGCATGCCGATAGCATTATGCGCCCAACACGACAACGTGCCGTAATCCAAATCCGTGACCGGGGTATACTTCAACACGCTGACCGTTCCGTTACTGGTAAAACGTTCCGGACCGACATCCAGCGTTTCTCCGGAATTATTGAACTTCCATCGGAAACTCTGCGCCGGAGGATCGGCGTCTATTTCGCAAACAATCTCGAGACTCTCCGATCTGGAAGCTCCGATAACGACTCCTTTTTCGTGACGACACGTCGGCGCGTCTGCAACAAAAAAGAAAATTCAATTACTCTCTCGCTTTTTTGCGCGCGCGCGCGGTCGCGTTAAAAATAAATTAATAACCGTTAGCTCGACGAGCACCCGAAACGACTTATATAAATATTAATTCGCTCCTTTATCGGGAGCTTTTACGCCTTTAGTCGTCCCGACCAATAGACGCTTCTACGGTCTCTCGACGCAGCGAAGTCTCGTGTCGCGACTTACGTTAGCGAGGTGTCATTTACGAATACGAAAATGCAACGAGTTTCTCTAGGGAAATAATATAGTAGTGGTTTTTCACCTTTACGGATAGATTTTATGCTTTCTTAATGATTTACGAGAATATTTCGCGGTATCGCGTATACGTGTGTTTTTTTTCCTCTCTTTAAACTGACATCTAATTTTTTTTACCGGTGTTTTTTTTTCTTCTTCGGTTTCACGACGCACGACGTCACCGCGTCGTCGCGTAGCGCGCGAATAGTCGCGAGGTTTAATGTAAAATATGAGTTTCGAAAATTAATTCCAATACGTCGAGTTACGCCGTCGTACCTTACGCGCGACGCCGTTAAATGATAGATTTTATACGATTTTTTCCCACCGCACCAGGGATATAGTGTTAAGGATAAGTACTCGATGAAGAACACTTGCATATATATTTTTCGCCAGCTGCGAAGACACATAATATACGATGTGTTTTGATGCGAATTCGTTTTGTCAGTCTTCAAATAGCAAGGGGTAATCAAATTGGACATTTACGTATGATCTCGTGGATGTCATTGTCCCTGAAATTGGGCGTTAGGCAACCACAACTACGAACTCTAGCGCATAAATTGCAGACCAACATTACAAATGAGCAGAACTCCTTGGGAATTGAAACTTTGTCGAAAATTTCAGCCCATGGGAATACGTATATTACTCCATTAAAACCCCAAATTTAATCCACCAATCAGGTTCATCAAACCTTAACAGTGTTGCCAGAACGAAAATTAAAAAGATCACCATTTACATGTGCAAACCTCGAAAAACTAACATCACCACTAATAGTTTTGTAGCAAATTACCTGTAACTGCCTGCAAATTACTTACAGTTGGCCGTAAATTACTTGTATTTACCCGTAAATCACTCGTATTTACCCCTATGTTACTTGTATTTACCCGTAAATTACTTATAATCACCTGAAAATTACTCGTATTTACCGGTAAATTACTTGTAAATTACCAGTATTTACTCGTAATTACCTGTAAATTACTTGTATTTACCCGCAAATTACTTGTATTTACCCGCAAATTACTTGTATTTACCCATAAATTATTGGTATTTACCCGTAAATTACTCGTATTTACCCGTAAATTACTCGTATTTACTGGTAAATTACTTGTAAATCGCCAGTATTTACTCGTAATTACCTGTAAATTACTGATATCTACTGGTAAATTACAAGTAATTACATGTAAATCACAATATGTAATTACCTGTAATTACCCATTTCTGTCATTTTTTGGTTGATCAAACATGTTTTCAATCTCAAAAGCTAAAAAATTTTTTGGACCAATTCAATTTAAACGCGAATTTAATTAGTAATAAAATTTATGCCGGCAAT
>QBDW01005157.1:0-55933 GCA_003261595.1 Maconellicoccus hirsutus | reverse complement strand
TACATGAAAAGATACAAGCGTTCCGTTCCAACCAATTTCGATTCTATTAAGCGATGCCCACTGTAGTTGAAACTGTTTTAAATGCTTGAGAAAGTTTTTAAAAATTACTATTTTATTTCTGGTCAATTTTTCAACATGAAACTGAATATAAAAAAATTTAGCTCAAGAAATAAGAAAAAAAAAGCGAAAACTTCTGAAAGAATAACAAAGTGATTAAAACGAATAAAACGAGAAATTTTGTTGAAATTCGTTTACTTTTTTTCGATATAATGTTTTGAAATTGTTGAAAAAAATTGAAATATAAATCTACCCATTTGTTGGTTTTTTTTTACAAAATTTTAAAAATGCATTATAACGTCTGTTTATTATTTTCTCTTAAAACCGTTCGTTTTGTTTTCCTATATTTCTTTTTTCGTCGATACAAAAACAAATTTCCACGTCTTTGCCAAGTAAACTTTTTATGAAAAATGATCTCACATTATAGGTATGAACTCCCCTCTCCCCTGCTGCCATATACATTCCACTACTCGCATATGTAATCATTCGGTACCAGAATTTCAATCTAATTTCAATGGTTTTGAGGGAAAACACGATGTGAAAAACCCTCGCATCAACGATGAAGAAATTGCTCGATAAATTACCCGATTCGGAATAATCGTAATTTTCCACAAGGTGAAAAAAGGAGTGGAATTTTCGCCGCTTGAACTGCGTGTAAAACGTCGATAAAATCAGGGGGAATACGAGTCCGGGTCGCCAGTATGGTTTTTCGAGAGAGCGAGAGAATATGGATCGCGAACAAATCAATAATATCGTTACGTGCAACTAATAGGGTCTTCGCCTACGTGAGAAACGTTTTGTACTTTTTATCGAACAATCAATAAAGCTCGTATATTGGAAATCGTCTTGAAATTCGCATACTTCGACCGAGATAAATCGTCCAAGAGTTACGTGAAATATTTCACCATGGAATGATTTTTTTCCCACGCGGAAAACTTTTCGGAAATTAAGTACGAGGTAATTTTTTACTCGAGCGTGGATTTTTGATAATTAAAAATAGTATTTTTGGCGTTCAGTTAAATACATATTCGGGGTTGAATTTTAACTGGAAATTACATTATATATGCTCGAACATATCGATTCATTTTTTTTTCAAAGCAACGCCGAAATAAAAAATCAATAGTTGGGAAAATTGATTTTTTGTCGACGCTCCGCGTAGGGTTTCCTGCATTTTATAAGAGGGTTTGATATTTGTGTTCCCGTATTTCGTATTTACACTCAAGTTTGGACTTTACACTTCTATTTCGATAATTTCCGACTACATGATCTGCATTGTAACAACACTTGCCTCTTGAGTACGAGACGAAGCGTGACTTTATACGAAAAAAAAACCTCGTAAAGGCGTAATTACGCTTAAACGGTAGTAATACCTCGGTACGTTCATCTCGATGGCCATTGACAATATTACGCACCTTCGTGTTGACTTTTCTCAATGAACGATCGCGCGTCCGATGCCACGCCAGAGTATTTAATTCTAAGGTAATTGTACGAGCTTGCGCCGTGCTTCATAAACGAAAACAATTCCTAAATCATCTTGCACGCGAAATTTTACGCGCAAAAATTTTCATATGCGGTACGATTTGGTAATTTTTCCCGAGCTTTATTTCCCATCGTGCACGTGCATTCTCCTTCCTTATCCGTTTCTCACCCTTTGGATCAATTCATGATGGTATCGTTCTATCTCCTCCTACTGTATTGACTTTTCTTCTTATTTTCATGTCGTAGATTACAAACGAGAGGAAATTTTTATGCGAATTAAACGAAACGAGATTAACGATTTTTCTCGCCGTTTCGTACACCGTCGTCGTGTTTACTATAATGAATTAATCGAATTTTTGGGTAGTTTTTTTTTACACTCAGCGCTTTGGGGATTTATAGAGGTATTTTTTATGATATTCGAATAGCTGAGGATAATTTGATTTTTATGTTGAGGGAAATTCGAATTTTTTTTGAATGCGTAAAATAAATTATTTTTTGATAATAATTAAAGAAGGTATTTTTTATAGTTTAATAAAAAAAAATAAATATGTAATTTAATTGTTTTTAATTTCTCTGAAATATGAATAGAATAAAAAAAATATCGCAAAAATAAATTGATATTATTTTTTTTATTTTTTAATTTCACCGTTTTAAATCACAAATACCTAATTCATTTTCATTTTTTTTTATTTACCATCTTTTCATTTATCTATTTCCTAATTCTTTATAATTCTTTTCATTCGGTGTGTTATTTTTTGATAATAAAAATACCTCGAAATACGTCCTATTAATCTCGACATCTATTCCAGTTCAGTATTAAAAATTTATGGCTAATGGCAACGACCTTTGAATCTTATTAATACTTCAAAAGATCGAGATTAACGAGAAAAAGATAATATATAAAATATACAGGACCACAATAAATACGAAGAATTTCAAGTAAACAAGAGCCATTGAACTTTACACAGATCGAGAAAAAAATTCACAAACAAATCGAACTTAACGAGAGTAAAAAAATTAGTAAAAAAAAAAACGAAAACTCACGATTTTCCATTTGCTTAAAACTAATCATTTCCGATACGAAAACGCCGCGATACACGAAAATGAAAAAATTTCTAGCTAGGAAAACAAAACCACGCTAGAAATTTTCCACGATTCCATTCCAGATCGCATACCGGCTGGAAAATTTCGTCGATTTCATCGTTCACATTGTAACATTTTTCGAACATTTTTGAAATAATTTCGTGGAAACAAAGCGCACATATGGTAAGATAAACAGGAAATTACGATAAGATAATTACAATTTATAAAATTTACCTGTTGTATTCGACTCGATGATTTTATGACATGCGGTACTCGTCGCCACAAATGTGAGAAAAACGCGACGAAAAAAATTACGCGATCGAAGACACGAGAAATTTACGAAAAAAAAATCCAATTGATGTTATGTAAAAGAGGAAGAAAATCGTTGCACGAAGAAACGGCTAAAGCCATCCACGAACAGAGAACATTGATCCAATACTCGCGAGTGTAATATGATAAACGCGCCCGCTTATCGATCAGTTCTGATACTGAAATACTTTTGCGAACGCTCCAAGCACCTCCTCCTTGTCCCCTTATTCTAAATCTCTTTCCTTTTCACAATGACAGATTCAAACGATATTTCGCGATCAAGCGAAAAAGAAATGAGCAATAATCATAATCGACATACAGATAATGTTTTATCACCTTGATTTTTCCTTCTCAATTAAGATCGTACTTTTATCGAACCCATGTAAAAACTTCTCTTTCGATAAAACGCTCGAGTCGTGATGATTCACGACGCCATTTTTATTTTTAGATCAAATACTCTATTGATCGTCGATACGCCGGTTAAGTGCTTGAATCATTGTCTTCTCATATTTCTTCGTGATCTTACATACGATAATACCTTAAATTACGAAAATACGCGAGCTTTAAGCTTATTTTTTTAATTTATGTAAATCTAACGCGAACTTACCGCAAATTCAGAAAATTTACTCGCGATATTATTGTCTGCGGTGAAAAAATATTATGAAAGTTTGGCGATTCGAATTAAAAAAATGATTTCACGAAAAAAATCGTTAGTGCGTAATACGTATTTTTTATTTTTAAGCTTCGGCTCGTTACGAAATCATTCGGTAACTTTTCTTCAAGCCTAAACTTTCAACATCAGAAGTTCAGTAATAACATTAATCTTTGCACTTTTTAAAACAAATAAAATAATTTAAAATGAATAATTGTGAATACTCAAATTAGAACGTAAGAATTCCTCATAAATATGTAATTTTTTTGATAAAAAAAAACTAAGAGATCGATTACGAAAATCGATTAAATTTCAAACGTGAAAATTCAGCTCATCTTTATTTTTAGACATATTCGTTACGTATTTGTGAATTTTAAACGAATAAAGAACGAAAACGCAAAACCTAACATGAAATGTGAAAATTTTAAATCATGAAATTCGTGTTCATGAAAAATTTCAATATTTTTCATTTTCAAAGTAGGTAATACTGATAATGCAGATTCAACGAAACAAAATCAAATATGAAACTAATCATCGTTCGTATTGTACATTAGACTTCAGAAGGCTTGGATAATCAGAAAAAAATGCTGACTACGCAAATTAATACGTTCCGAAATTAAATAAGTGATTATCTCGATAATTCGATATGTTTTATTATAACCTAAGGCGAAAAAAATGTTGATTTTTGCGTAAAACAACAATATCGCGAAATCACTGAAGAAAATACATTTATCGGAAATCATCGACATTTTTAATTAAGAAAATTCGAAAAATCATGGAAAAGGTTTCAAGTTGCATAAAAAAGAAAAAACCTTTACGGTAATCCATGGAACTACATTTCAAATTCGTTTCGCTTATCGCCTTAAACAATTAATCGATAATTCGCATACGCCTTTAACCAACGTCGTTCATTCTCACTGTGGTTTCAAAACAGAAGAGAAATCAATTGATAAATTGATTTCTTCGTACTCGACGAAGATAACATGGTGTAATTTTTCGCGTGAAAATAAATTTAGGATTCACGTATCAGAAAACAATAAAGGTCATTGATGTTGAAAACTGCGTAAAAAAATCCCCTCGTAATCAACACTCGTCTAAATGATATTAGTTAATTACTATTCGTATTTTCGATTCGATTACAACCAATAGGCGATAGAAATGCACCCATTATGAAGATTTATGCGAATTTTTCCTCGATAAAATTCACTCGCGCCTAATGTCGCAAATATCGACCATTTTAAGAGAAATCAATACTCGTACAGTACGTTACAATATCGACACTCTCGAAACGCAAACCAGCCAAATAAAACACAAATAACGTGCGACGCGTTTTTATTGATTTTTATAACGTTTAATGGGTTCATCATTTTGAATTTTAGATCAATATGAGAATTCTCAAAATCGCCCGATATCTCGGTATCCGATATTTATTGCTATTTATCAATGTTCCTTTATAAAAATCGATATCAATGGGAAAATAATTCATTTCTTCGATACAGATGTAATTTTCCACTGATTTATGATCGTTTTATGGCAATGGAGTATTTTTAGTTGTTTTGATAGCAGATTTTTTTAACATGTTGGAGCAATGTTTTAACGCGTTTTCTCAATTGGTTCTCAAGTGAATTTCACACAAGACATAAAAATTTACAGGATATAAATATCAATATGGAAATTAGGAAATTACTCTCAAATTTAATTATATCAATCATAAGTATGTTATATTATGTTATGAAATCGAAAGCGTCCACATATGTAGCAAGTAGCAAGAAAGTAAATCATCAGGAATAATTTCTTGGTGAATTTTCAAGTACTTGGGTGAAAATTAATATTGAAAAAAATATTCAAGTTGTTGAAATTTAAACAATTTTTAGATAAAAGTCAAACTTACATTGAATTTTTATTTCGCAAGATCACGTAAAAATTTTTTTAATCATGAATCATTTACAATTTTCTGGGTTTGGACTTTGAATTTTGATGAGATTTCTGGGAATTCAAGAATTTTTTTTTGTCTCGACTTCATTTAACTTTTGACATTAAAAGTTGGTAACACTACAAAATTTATATCTATCAATTTTGCTAAAAATTTACAACTTATTACTGAGAACTTTTTTTTTTCAAAACATGATGAAAAAATTGCACTCGAAATAAAATAGAAACAAATTTCAAAATTTGAATTGACAAGGTGAAATTTGACATAACAGCGCGCGGTGGATTAAGGCGATTATAACAATAATACTTGTTATCGATAAACAGGTAAAAAACATATTAAATGAATGCGATAGATGATTAAGAAGTTGATTAACCAACCTGTTGCAAATTCCCTTCGATTTTGATTTGGTTGATGAAAAGACATTCAGCCATTTTCATGGTGCCTGTCGCATTGCGAACAATTTTCGAAAACTCTGAAAATCACTATCACTACACACCTTAATTTTTGAAAAAATTAATTTTTAATTCATATTTTCTTACGCTGATTTTTTATCACCATTGAAAAAAAATCTTATCAAAAAAACACAAAACGCCGGAAAAAATGTCGGATTTAAAATCATGAACATGAAAATTTAAGCTCCGTCGCCATTTTGGAGCACAGATAAAATCACAGATGAAAAATCTGAAAAATAATTTTCGTGTTTTGATGAAATTCGTTTATTTACATCACGTGATTTCATCAATTCTCTCAAAGGTTGTTTTGAATATTTTTTTGCAAATGGGAAATGAATTATGAATTTTTAAAATAGTAATTTCATGTAAGGGTATCTAGTGTAGTTAATGTCATCCTGAAAAGCAGAAAATAGTGATTCAGATTATTCATATATGTTATATTTATATCCGTCAAGATGGCAGGTTCGTATAATTTTGCATTTTTCAAACGTGCTTTAATTCGTTAACTTTTACATCTGTCGTTTATTTCAGAGCATACGAACATTGAAGAATTACTGAAAAGTTTGAAAATAGCAGTTCAAACAAAATCCGATGTCAAAGAAATCCTTACCAAGTTATCGAAACAATGTGAATCGAATGGTTGGTTTCATTCATGATACTGAATTTCGATTAGAATTGACACATGTTAATTTACTTTTAATTTCAGATATTCGAGTTTCTAGTGATTTGCTGGCTCAGATTTTAGCTCTTCTCGAAAAACCCGAAGTGACAGAAAAGACTGCCGAGATTATAGCTTCGTTGGCGAAAACGGAAAATAATCGCGAAGCGTTAACTGATCAGAAGTTGATTTCTAAGCTTTGCCATCTTCTCGGCGAATCAAATTCTAAAAAAGATAATTCGAGTTTTTCGCTCATCAAGCAAATATGTCGAGCACTTGGGAACTTGTGTTATGAAAATGGTTCGAACCTGTTTTTCTTGTATTTTTTTCATAGATTCGTTATGTTTCTTAAATATATTCGTTTTTTAGATAAATGTAGAAAATATGTTCTCGAAAGTAATGGCTTGAAGATAATCTCAGATGTTGTACGTCACGCTGTTTCTTTGGGTGATACCGATGTTGCAGCTGATTTAAGAGCTTGCTCTGTTGGATTTTTATTGAATTTCGTCGCCGGAAATGAAGATGCTTATCCAATGGTAACCTTTAAATCGTCTATTTATAATGTTAATTGACGTATTGAAGTAATAATACTATTCAAATAATATTAGATACTAGAGTCCGACTTGAAAAATTTACTATGTGATGTGTTGGATTGCGGAGTAACAAAAAAAGAGAACGAATCCGCCGCTGTACATTGCTTAATTATTTTTGGAGTGTTCGCTGATTCCGGTAAGTATTTTAATGTACATCCATCAACAACGATGCGAATCATTTCACTGGTCCATTTTTATCGCAGATCCTGAACCGATCTTGAATCAACGTATGTGTAATACATTGGTTAAAGTTTTGAGAGAATCTACTTCAGGCGAATTGGTGGAGCTCTGCGTTGAATTGATGAATTCGCAAGCTGAACATGGTAAGACGTAGTTATGGTGCTCTAGAGAAACGTTGGTATTCTCCTTAACATATTTTTATTTTTAGGAAAAGTATCTCTGAATTTGGCCAAAGCTGGATTATGTGAATTGCTAATTCAACTTTTAGAAAAACATAAGAATTTGGCCGATGACATCGATACAAGAAATTTATTCAAGATGGCTTGTGATCTAATTATAATTATACTTAATGATGGTAATTATAATTTTCTTCAAGTTACCAATAAATTGAACAGTTAATTAATCAACATTTTGCAGATGAGAGTATGGAATTATTATACGATAACGGGAAAGGTAACGTATTTGTTGAAATGGTATCTTGGCTCTCTAGCGGCGTCGAAGAACTTCAAGTAACCGGCGTTTTAGCGATTGGAAATTTTGCTCGTGCTGGTTCGTTTCGTATACGTTTGTGACTGAAACGAAGAATATTTTTCATTTGTTTATAATTTTTTAACTTACCATTATAGATAGTCACTGCATAGAAATGGTGAAACAAGGCATTAGTAAGAGATTACTTGAAATATTATCCAAAAATAACACGGAGAAAGGTGATATGAAATTGCAACACGCTTTGCTCAGCGCTCTCAGGTGGTTGTAAAATATAAACATACGATTGTTCGTGTATATATCTAACGATAAATGTATTTTTTTAGAAATTTGGTAATACCTGATCAAAACAAAGCACTGGTGAACAAAGATGGATTGTTAGATGTACTTTATCCAATGTTGTCAGTCACTTCATTTCCGGTTGTATTTAAATTATTGGGAACTTTGCGGATAGTTATTGATAAACAAGGTTAATGCTCATAACATTAATATGCGAATTGAAGAACGTCAAAATACTTGATAATTTCTGCATTTTTCAGAGAGTATAGCTCACGAATTAGGTTGTAAAAAAGATCTAATCCAAAAAGTAGTTGATTGGAGCTTAACCAAAGATCATCCTGGAGTGCAGGGTGAAGCAATCCGATTTTTGGCGTGGGTAATTAAAAACTGCAGGTATATTTCATGTTTTGTTTCTTTCTTTTTGTACTATTTTTACTAATATTATTTTTTTTTAGAAAATCTGATGTATTGGACGTAATCGTTGAATGTAATGCTGTATCACAAATGGTCGAAATGATAGTAAGCGACCATGAAGTAATGCAAAACGAAGCTTTACTCGCTGTTACAATTTTAACCACCGTAAAACTCGATAAAGTAGAGAAAATTCTCTTGGAATCCAAAATCGGCGAAAAAATCGTCAAGCTAATCACCGAACGTAAACCTAAAAAAGAAGTCTTCGCAAACATATTAACATTAATTCGTCAATTATCTTCTTCCAGTAAGTGTTTCCAAAATGAATAAATAATCGAAGAAGTATATATTAAAATAACAATTATTGCAGATGCTTTAAAACAACATTTACGTCAAGAAGGTACTCAATCTGCGGTATTAACCTTTGCCAAATCCAACGATACCGTTTCTGAATACAAAGAAGAAATAGCACAAGTCACCAAATTATTGGAATCTGGTTAATGGAACCATTTTTGAATTTTTTTTCAATTATCGTGCACAAGTTTTTCGTTTTTGGAATTTTTTTTCAGCAACGTGCTCTATGTCCGCTAATTTCATATTTCAGCTTGAAGTGCTTGTTTTGAAAGATCGTGAGTTTTTAAATTTTTTTGTCATTTTTTTTCAGTTTTATCATGAAGTGGGACTTCATAAATACTTGTTATATAATTATTTTTCACACAAAAACTCAAAAATCGTATTAACCATTATGGAAAGTAATAATTAGAAATATCGCTTTGTAGGTTAAACAAACACATAATTCACGATTTTATACCGAAAAATTGACTTATTTGATGAAAAACTGAAGTTTTCAAGATACTAGTTTGATACATTTTCATAAAATAAGTCAATTTTCGGATAAATTGTTCATTTATTTAGCATACCAAGCAGTATTTCCGAATTATTACATTGCCTAGTGCACAGTTGATGTAATTTTAGCATGTTTTCCTGCAAGAAAAAAACTATATGCAATTAATTATTCGTGAAATCCTACTTTGACTGCGTTTAGACTTGACTGGTGAAGTTTTCAGTGAATGTATTTGGTAAAACGCGGACACGATTTCAAAGTACAAATTTGGCTCATGGCTTGTTTTGTATTCATAGCATTTATTTATATTGTTTTGAAACATTTATAGTAAATTAGTTCTGACATTATTTACGAATTTTTTCGTTCATCTAGTCATTATTTGTTACCTTTTTTTTCCTTTATTTTTAACGTTTTCAATTTTTGATGCTTAATAAAATTGTTTTCGTGCATATGTTTTGTTGCATCGAGTTACGTTTCAATTTATCGAGCGATGGATTTGAACAAATTAGAAATAATTGACCAAAAAAACATTCGACGAAAGCGAAAGAAACATGATATACTACAGTAATAATTCGAAAAATTGGCTGTCGTCAAGATGTTGGATATTTAATAAAATTTTACTCTTTCTCTTTTTTAATAATATCATACTCACGTTCAATTATTCAAGTACATATATTTAATAAATTAGTAAGAAAACAATCACAGAAGTAGATGATAAAAAAAAATAAAAAACTAACTTCGAATGAAAAATAACCTCGGTTAACTTCAAATAATTTACTAAGCGATATAAAGGAACAAGTTAGTAAATCAGTCAAGAACTTTCACAGAAAGCAGAAATCAACATAAAGACAGATTTATAATAATATTTTTCTCATGTACACTTTTCTATTGTTATTTAAAAAATTGGTTTTCGTTGGCGGTGGTGGTGGCGGTGGAGGCGGATGAACAGTTGATGGCGTTGATGTGGAAGACTTTACCGACTTTGGAAGAATCGTTGATACTAAACTATTCGTCATCTCGAACATATTTCTACCACCATAAATTGAAACTGGTTCACAAACAGAGTATCCAAGTTTTTCGTAAAATTCTTGTTTATCTTTGGTCGATAAATAGATCACGGTTTTGCCTTTTCTGTGATAAAATATAAACATGAATAAACGAAAATGTATCATATACTGAGTAAAAATTATCTCACGTTTTAGCATATTTCTCCGTCTCCAACATGATATACCGACCCCAACCTTGGCCTCTGAATTTCTTACTAATTACAACTAAAATTGGGAAAAAATTATCAAATTTGTAACTTATACCAAGATAATTATTCGCATTTAAATATAATTTACCAGACTCTACGAAACAACCATTTGGCATCTTGTGTAAAGGAGAAATTTTACTATGACCGATTACCATTTCTCCATCTGAATGATACAGTATTAATATTAGAGAAGCAGGAAGACCATCACATGATGATTCTAAACTGTGCATTCTGTAAGTATGCGTTGTTAGCAAAAAATCAATACAGAATATGAAGACGTAAACGAATAAGAATACCTTGCAGAAATACTTCGAGGCCATTCTTCATTTATTAGATCACAGCAAACGTTGAGATATTTTTCGTAATCATGTAAAGGCACAACAACAGCATTGCCTGATTCCATATTTTCCTGATTAGTACATTAAACAATGCGTAATTTATTTAGATACTTTCAAACGAATATGAAATATCCTGAAAGAAGATATAAAATTGATATCTTACTTTTTGAATCAAGTATAAATCATCGTAATCACGCCTTTTTTCTTCATTAATACATTGTCCGGTTGTATCATGTTTGATCACATTATTACAAACAGAATTTGCTTGCAATTCAATTTTGAAATCACTAAAATTTTCAAACAATTTAAAACATTTTTCTTATATTTAGTAAAAATCTGAAAAATTGATAAAATTGATATCAATATCAAATATCATCCGTGTCTAAAAAAAGCCCGAAGAGTAAAAAACTCGAACGTTTTCGTGAGTACTCGGAACTACTCGATGGACTTGAAAAATATGAACGTTACTCAGACGTTACCTGAAATTAAAATTCGAAATTGCTCAAATAAAAATTCGCGCCATCAGAATCAGAAAAAGAGAAAATATAAACATTTTTATAGGACTGATAAATTAAAGAAAGTTTAAAGAATTTATATCCTACGTCAGTAAACAATTTCAATTTTTTACTTGCACACCAAGGCTTCATAAAATTATTATGAAATGAGAAGGAATTTGCAAATACGACAAGTACCTATCTCGTAGCTCGAGCTGTTGGTAATATTACACGTATATTCATATGAAGGACCTTTCTTTTCAACTGCTAATTTGATAGAAGATATTTTCATCCAAATACCTACAAT
This sequence comes from Maconellicoccus hirsutus, assembly GCA_003261595.1. Lineage (NCBI taxonomy): Eukaryota > Metazoa > Arthropoda > Insecta > Hemiptera > Pseudococcidae > Maconellicoccus > Maconellicoccus hirsutus. The sequence goes on along the minus strand of QBDW01005157.1, from coordinate 44,123 downwards.
AGGTATAGGTATATTTTTTATTTCTACTAAACGTGTGCGTTTTTTTCATTTCTTACAGGTTGAGTGGAAAAAGTTACATGAAGAAAGTTTTTAGTGACGAAATACTAAACAAGCCTAAGTTCTTTGTTTCTTTTGTTTTGACTTTATTTCATAGGAATTTATTAATGACATTGAAGCGATTACGAATTAGCGATTTATTTCTGTGCACAATAGAGCCAATGAACTACCGTGTTAATGACCATTTAGAGAATTAAAGATTATTAGTAGAAATAAATAGTTCAGTCGATGGTGACCAGTGTTCCTTGCATGTTTTTCGATATCTGAAATGCGGAAAAAAACGGTAAGTGTTCAATTACATATTTACAAGTAGTCTTGAAAATTTGAAAAATAACACAGTTTTTGGATATTGCAGTTCTTTGTATTGCTATTTAACCTTTCCCTATTAGTTTTAACTTTCGGTGACTATTACGAAGATGAATCGTCAGAAATGGAAAATTTAAAGATAACCGATGTCTTGAAAATGATCGTATTACCTCCGACGGAAGAAATGAAAAATATATTAACGTCGGGTAATAATTCCACCAAGTTACGTGATTCGCCCAGACTTGATTTTATTTTACAAGCCATCGAATACTGGAGGAAACATAATATGGATGAGGCTATCGAAGCAGAATTGGATAACGATAATGCTACAAAATTTACATTCAATTTAAGAGATGACTTTTTCGATGACGATGGATCAGCTTATTCTCACCTATCTAAAAAGGTACAAAACAAACGAGATAGTGTTGTACGAGTAAATCCTAATCCGATAGGAAATATTTTCCCGAAAAAGAAAGTCAGAAACCGTAGGCGTCTACCATTACCTTATATTTATGTGAGAAATCTTTATGTAACTGATAACATTTTTAAGAAAAGTAATCAATCAAATTTTGATATAAAGAAGTAATTTTATAACAAGTATGTGATAATTTTTTTTTAATTATATGACAGATAATAAAATAGATTTTGTATTTTCCAGATTTTTCTTTATAAATTAAGTCTTGAAGAATTTTTAAGAAGTAAACATTGATTTTTGAAAATCGCTAATTAGGCAGTTAATTTAGCTATCAAGACCATTCCATTAGTTTCTTATCCTAATTATTTATTGATTTGATTTGAACAGAAATGTTATCAAAGTTGAGGACTTGTTCTAAAAAAAGAAACAAATAATTAACAGAATAGAAGAATAATTACGGCTATACGTCATATATGTCTATGTAAAAGAGCTTTGATCGACGGCATCTTTCCGTGTATGAGATTATGAGGTGAAGAGACAAGTTATGATGTAATGGAAGACGAATTATGTAGGTACCTAATGGAACTGAAGTACTGTAATATCTAATGGTACGTTTCGTCAAATCATATGTAAATGAAGGTAAGCATAACTCTCAGTGACTCACTAAAACAATTTCGTTAATGCGATTCGAATATACAAATTTTTCGAAGGTAGGTGATAGTAAACATACAGCTTAATTCGTCGCGATTTCAAGAAAGAGTACCTAATGTAACCTCATAGTGTGCTGGTGTACTTCTGTATTGCGTAGGTATACTTACTTGTCACCATTCGCTATACAATTCAGGATGAAGAATAAATCCCCGAAATAACTGCTTTGAGATTTTATTAAACGAGATTTCAATAAATACGACTTATCAAATAAATAATAATCAAATAAATGCATTATTTTCTTCGGTAATTCTCTTCTTGAACTTTGTATTCGCCGCTGTCATAAGTAGAAGCAGCAGGTTTATTGTAGGCGGTATTATATCCGGAGTAAGGAGTCGGAAGAGCAGATGTGTACCTAGTTGGAGCTTCGTATTTATTTTCTCCGCTGTACTGTAAAACTTTCTGAATAGCTTCAGGAATTGGCGGCGGGGTTGGGATATGAGCACCTTGTGGTACGAATCCTTCAAGTCCGGCGGTGTAAGTGATCGTATACACTACGTTATCTGGACCGGTGTAGGAGAACGATCCTGAAGAACTTTGAACACCTTCCTCTGGTGTCGGACCTGGTTTATAAACTCCGTATTCTGAAGCTGAGATTCCATTTGCTGTTTCATAGCTGCAAAAAAATCATTTATTCATTTTCTTTAAATTACCATGACCCATATAAATAGGTAGACGAATCTTCCTTAAAATATTCCTAAAAAATGTGAAGACTGTTTCCAAGAATTTACGGATACGTATGGGCGCCAAATAACCGACTTATATAACTAGTTTTTTGCTGCTCAGGAATTTATGGAATACAGTTCAATTATAAGCATTTAGTAATAATTAGCAAATTAGGATGAACACAAATTAGTTTCATCGATTATCAACGAATTGATTTTTCAATAGTAATTTAAAGTTGAAAGTTGAAATATATTTTAATTTTAAAAGAAATCCTTCAAAACCCAAAACACATCTCATCACTTTATACCTGGTTGTTTAATGTACGGCGTTCAAGTTTATTATTAAATCAACTTCGAAGTTAGGCATGTTGCATTAATGCAGATTTTTTAACATTTTACTGAAAAATTCTACATGCTACTACCGGAAAAATACAAAGTATCAATTTCTTACATTAATTTAGCAAAACAAAAAAAGGTATAGAGTTACAATAAGATTCTTCTACGTGCAATTTACATAATTTAACCTCGTGAAAACACCCATAGGAAACAAATTAATTAACGTCATTTTTCTCCACATCATACTTGATTTAATTTCGAAAACCAAACTTTAGCAGTTCCAAAAGGAGAAAATTTTGTTCCTTACGTAACAGCTTTTTGTCATCTCGATACGATTAAATTAATGACGACATTTAAATATTTAGTTAATTTTTAAACTCCGATCATAAGAAAAATTACACTTCGTACTAATAAATCATACCTATAACTATACGATCCATCTCCGTTATTTGGTTCACTGGAGTGTTTCACTATGGGTACAACATCGTGATGTGGATTCGTATTGGAAGCGTAAGAACTCGGTGTATAATGCGATTTATGTAACAACGGAGCGGCGGTCGTGTAACTGGAAGCTGAGCCCTTGTAAGAGCCTTTGTACGATTCGGCTGCATTTTGATAAGGAAGAGACAATATGGAAGCGTGTCCACCGGAATATATGGCCGCAGATGGTACCTGTCGAACGTTTTCCAGACGATCTCCAGCCACCAATCCGAACGCCAATACGATTAAAATCTGTGTAGTGAAATTTATATATTTGAAGGTTTCATTTTCTATTCTTTAGTGATTTATTTATTACTTATACAATGTTGTACGCCCGGTACCTAGCGTAGTTACGAAATTCTAATAGGTTATCGAGTTAGTGGGTTTATGATCTGTATTCTAAAATGCTTCAGGCACATTTAACGATGAGTTGCATTAAAATTTAAAACATTCGCATAAGATAGAATGCTTTCGCGAATTGCAATGACGAAAAGGCTATTTAAATTTTGTTTCGAGCAACTGAGCAAGTGCATAGGTATAATTAAAAAACGGACTAGAACTTTCACGAATATCTACGATGCGATGTATGAATCATTCGACAGATGTTTTACTTGAAAGTGGTTGATTGAATTTGATTTCATAATCAAAAAAAGCGATAAGCTGATGCAAAAGAAAGAAAATAGTCGAGAACTAGGCACTCACAAAATGAACGTGCGATACAGATTGAAAAACTGATGAATAGTTTGTGAGGTGGTGTTTAATTTACAAAAAGTTTAATCAATAATTGTTTTTCACAAATATTGTAAGAAATTTTCGACTGTGCTAATCGCAAAACCAAATTTGATAAAACTTTTTTATCATTATTTTCTTATCTTTGTTTTGATTGGTTATTATTTCACAGGCAAATCAACCAATGAAATCTAATTTAAATCATGAACGATAATTTTTTATTGCGTTTTTTCATGTTTAATTATGCATAACTAAAAATCTATGTAATTATACTAGATATATGTATATAGTTTCGAAAATATATCATGAACGGTATCATCGAATTTCATATCTAACCAATTTTTAAAAGGGCACAAACAGGTATTCAGTATCTACCTGAATTACAAGAATCAAATGAAAATCATTTTTTTTAGATATCATCTATAGCAGACGTCCTTAGTGAAATATTTACGTTATTTAAACTACATTAATAAGTCATCAACTTATCCAAAGATTTCTCGCCATGTAACTTCATAATCGCCTATACATTCAAGTATAAGATTTAGTAACACTGGTTATATAGCATAAGTTATCATAATCTTTCTAAAAGTTGAATTCATAAGCAGATAAATCGATAAAAAAATATGAAATTAATTATAACCCGAGACTAAAAATGCAATGAAAATTTGTCACATTTCACCAAAAAAAAATATATATATATCACAACCACACTAAACTTACCATTTTTGAACACATCTTTTAAAATATAGCAAAAGCACTAACAAGATATTTGCGAACTGTCACGAAACAAAGCACTGAAATGTCAACGATTCAGAGTGCTTTTTATATAAGACAATAGTCTCGTCATTGCAATATCATAATTGTTCATAATTACAGGATTAACGCAAAGATGTGTACAATTCCTAATTGTTATGCATCTGTGACAGTACTTTGTCTTGAATATTGATCATTGATTGTTGAAAAGTACATAATCTCTTGACGCTTTGTGCAAATTATAAAGTAAAAGTTTCAAAATGTTGACCTAATAAATTAAAAAATTATGTCATTTCGTCTTCTACGAAACTACGATTAAATTTTTTTCTTTTCGCGCTGCAGATTCGTTTGTACCATTATGGAATTTTACATATCCTTGAATTGGCGAAAGAATATTTTATGGAAATAGATGAAAGCAATAGGATTACACAATTTTTTTCATCTATGAAAGATATTTATGTTTCTATTTGTTAAGATATTTTTAAAAAAGGAACCTAATAAATTTCTAGGAATTTTTCAAGGTTTCAAAATTTTTTTTGCTGCATTTTCAGGATATATAGAATAACGTTAGAAAAGTTATCTAATGTGTAGGTGAGTAATACTAATTTACATTTTTTATAAGTTTTCATTAGTTCAATTTATTTTTGCACTTTTAAACTGGTAAAAAAAGTAATTTTATCTCATTTCCCATGAGAACTAATTCAAAAGACGTGTTCATTTGATCATTCCAGTTGCATTTTTAAGTAAAACGAAACATACCCACTTGAAAGAAAAAGAAATGAAACAGTCTAATTTTCAAGTTCTCCTAAATACTTTTTAATGAGGTTTTTAGTTAAATATGTCGAATCGTTTTTCAAATGGAATACTTTATTGAGTACTTAATTTCTTTTCTATTTAAATTTCTCATTTGCACTCCTCTTAACTTGAAGATTACATTGCAAAATGAAGCATTTTATACATATTCGCAAAATTATCCGTTACACAATACCGCATGCATAACCACTGAACATAAATCAACTTTTAAATCATTTCATGAAGGTACAAGGTATTAGCCAAAGAATACCAGTATCTAAAAAAACTGTAAATGCATTTTTTCCTTCTGCAAGAATAAAATGTACCCAAGCTATGCTTGGAAGAACTAATTCCTTATCAATAATGACGTCACGAATTTTTCTTATTTTTGGCGTTCATTTTATTGATGAAATAGCATAAATTAAATCAATGTCGTGCTATTTTCAATAAAGGCGTTTGCATTGATCCAATTCTCAATATATCATTGTCCTTATTGGATTTTCGAATATCTTTGGGTATTCTACTAGTGTAAACTAACACGTAAATTAGTTTTGTATATCTATGTGAATTCAACTGCAACAATTCCAACTGAAAACTATCCCATGAAATACGATAAGTACGAAAGAATGCAAGGACGTATTTGTCAATTAAAAAATTCTTCGAGAGTTGGGACTCTGATCACTTGGAAAAATAAAGCGTACGCGGAAGAAAAACTTTCGTTGGTTTTCCCTCTTCGATGAGCTCGTGTTGAGGAACATTTCATATGATGGAAGGATGTAGGTCGTCGTAAGATGTCGAAGACGTACAAATCTCGTTTGTAACAACGATTTCATGGTCATTATGGTATCATCAATGGATTCGCGTTTTCTTGAAATATAACGCATAGTGAAAGGCTACCTACTGTTGCGTTTTTTGAGCATGTTTTGTGATAAGAGATATGAAACTTCGAATTTCCGAAAATTGAGAATTCCCAACACATACACATACGAAATGTTCTCGCAGCAAATCGTGATTAAATTAAGATATTCGTGTAGTTTGAAATAGGTACTTGACAAATAAAGAAGACAAGTTCATGAACATGTGATATCATGATAGGCCTATCTCTTCTCAAGAAATTACAACAGCACAATCGTGTTTCTTTTTTACATGAAACAAGTCGTACATTGCGATTGCAAATCAAAAGTGAAGTGAACTTCAAAAACTACGTTACTATCACGGTCAATTTCATAGAAACTTTCAACTTGATCTTGACAACGATTAATTGATATCATTATTTATTGTAATTACTGTACTTTTGTTTCCCTTTTCTTTACGAATTGTTTGAACGATTCGTTTTGATGAATTGGTAGACTTATGGAGAATTGTTAAATCGAGGTGAATATTTTTTCGAGGTTTTTCCTTCAATCTCGATACTTTCTAATTTATTTCTAAATAGGTAACCATATTAATTACCAATCATTTAAACAATAGGTAAGCAATAATACCTACTCTTGTTCAAGTACAGAGCCATCAACCTCTTCACAGGTAGTTTTGCAAATGGAAATTATTCTTTATCGACGAAATATGTTGAAAAAACATGTTCTTATGAACTAATTCTCCTCAAATAAAAATTTAATACCTCTCATTCGTTATTCATATGTCTACAATCAACACTACCAAGCAAACTGATAGATTCTGGTTGTCTGGTTAAATACCACCGGTCTTTTCGTAGTATCCACGCACGTGTCCGAAGACAAAAGAAAGTTATAAATGAATAAATCCAAATATATCCACCTTGTACCTTTCTCCAATACCATAAGTTAACATCCCTCGATGACCTTTCGAAACTAACACAGACAATTTATCATTTCCACCGTCTCCTCGACTCCTCGTGTTAAAAAAAGTTACGCAATGGTATTGTATTTTACATATCGTGTATCAGAGTCCTTGAAAATCCCGGACATTTTAATTAATATACTTCGAAACATCTGAACCCTTTTCAAACGCGTTTTTTTGCCATGCGAACAAAAAATCGACTAGTTTTTCAACGGTGCAGGATAAAAGATGGAAAAAAAATCTGCACAATCTATTTCATCATTACTTATTGGTACGGTTTAACCTATAAATAAGCTGGTTTAAGATTCACCTGGTGACCTTTGAGCGGTGCAAGAAGAGCGCAGTCTATCAAGTCAATTATATCACCGAATGCAGAGGTGTAGGAGTGGAGGTATTCGACGGCTTCACGACGTATAAATACTCATACGTGAGCTAATCACCGAACAAATTTCAAGTGTTAATCATTCATTCATAAAGGTTGCCAGTTATCAAGCGTCAATATGCAGGTAAATTTTTTTTTATTTTTATGATGGTGAGCCGGTATCGAGAGGAAAATGATACAGTTTTACACGTGTTTGAATGCTTTTCATTTTTTTTTGGCAGTGGTATGTTTCTATTCAAGGCCATGGAATTTTAAGTTGACCTTTTTTTATGCTTTCCACATAGGTACAAGAATATAGTTTTTATTTGATTCGTTTTTTTTTTCTTTTCAGTAATTCAAGCACGTGTAAAATCTTTTGTATTTATCTAGTTTTTTTTTTATTTTAAGAATTTGCGGTCGTTTAAAAATCTATTAATGAAATTTAATTCCTTTGCCAATAAATTTTTGATCGTTTGGTTTTTGGAAAATCAACGACTGTGATTAAAACAATGAATTATGTGTAAATAAAGCTAGTCTCATTTTTACACCTACCTATTTGAATTAATTTTAAATTCAATGTAATTTAGGAAAACTTAAATTCCGTTTCATTTGAACTTGAGTTAATTTTTTGCATAATTAAACGGTTAATTTTAAATTCTTTTATAATTTATATTTACATTCACGACGAAAAAATGCACATGCAAATGAACATTCCAAAAATATTTATGCACTCCATTCAGCAACCATGCATTTTTCGATACGCAAACACACGCAAAATTTCAAAACGACGAATTTTCACGTGTTCTCGATATTTCACGTGTATCTCATTCATAAGTCAACCTTGCAACCTAAATACTAACTGGTTCATTTCATATTCAAAAATAAGGATCGAAAGTGGAACCATATAAAATATCAAAGAATAGGCAACTTTTGATCAAAGTATTTCCGCCTAAACTGGTTTCGCTTGCGCGAACAACCTCGCCGCTAAATGGCTCGAAGTTTTCGTAAAAATATTAAAACCTATTGTTTCTTTACAGAAAGTAATTGCTGTCCTCTGCGTTGCTTTCGCTCTAGTCGAATCGATCCCCGTGGGACCAAACGACCCACCTGTTCCAATTGTCAGACAACAATCCGAAGTGAACTACGACGGAACCTTCAAAAATTCGTAAGTACATTGCCTCAGGCGAATCCGATAAACAAAATGATTACCGCGATATTTTTCAAATTTATTACTCTTAAAAAAATCATCGTCGTAATTATAAATTGTTTACGTTGTAAAAATACGATCGCCTACTAGTGGAGAATTCCATAAAATAACAAATTGTAAAAAATCCCGCACGTTCGACCTACTAAATATCCGCGCCAACGAAAACAAGACAGGAAAAATTATATAATCGTTTGGAAATTTAACAACCTATTAAACGAGATGGTTTAATTGTTAATTAGCCGAAATTTTAGATTTTCATTCGATCAAATTTATTATATGACAAGTTTTACGTAAGATTTCATAAGAATGAGGAAACACATATTCGTATGATTTGTACATAATAATAGAAAACAAGAATGTGGAAATTTGATCTTAATTATCGTACTATTTACATATGAATATTTTATTACAAATAGGGATATTCCAATTTCAAGTTTTTACAACCCTTAACATGTAAATTTCATTTTACTTATACTTTCCTTTTACACTTCATCACCGAAGCATTTTTCTTCTGTTTTTTCACTTTGTAAAATAAAATGAAACATAAAACCAACATGAAATTTTTAGTTATGAAACCGGTAACGGTATCGTTGTCGATGAAAACGGATTCGTCAAGAACGCTGGTGCAGAGCAAATTCAAGTAATCCAAGGCTCAAGCGCGTATACTTCACCAGAAGGTCAAGTCGTCCAGCTTCAATTTATCGCCGACGAAAACGGTTACCAACCGCAAGGCTCTCATCTCCCGACTCCACCCCCACCTGATCCAGTCATCTTGAAATCCCTCGAATACTTGGCTAGTTTACCAAGTACCCCAGAACCCCAACAATAAGTTTATTTTAATTACTTTTCCATTGAGTTACCGAATATGTAATTTATCCCAAGTAATATACTAATGTATGTTCTAGCGCGTTCATGTTTTTCTCGAATTTTCCATCATTTTTCAACATTCTAAAATATACGTATTTTTTTAATCGTTTATTTTACTGGTTCTTAAGAAAATATACACTATTTTTTATTTAATGTTTCATTAAAACAGTTTCAAAAATTTTATATATTTTGTATCCATCTTTCTTAAATTCCTATAATTTTTTACGTTTATTTCCTTTTTTCACAGGATAATATTTTTCTAAAAACCAGTAAAATAAAATTCGAGAAAAACATGAGTGTGCTAGAACATACATTAGCGTACTATGTACTATCCTATGATCATGCATATTTCGTCTTCTTGGGGTCTCATCTTCACTTGGTAGTTTTTTTTTTCGAAGGGAATATAAAAAAATGAGATCTCAGTATTACAATTTTTGTTCCATTGTTTTTTTATATTTCTCGTCTTGCTCATTTTGTAATTTTTGTAAAAATTCTGTTATATTTTCATTCTTAAATATAAAATAGATAATTACATTTATTGTTCGATTTTTGAATTTTACGAGTTTTTATTTAAAAAAAAAAAACAATATATTCAATTCATTCTCCTTTTTTCCATAAAAAGATATACTTAATCAAGTTGGAGAAACTTCAAAAAATTAGTCCTGTCAATATGAAGTTATGCAGCCAAAATGTTTCTGATTCATTGCAAGATGCATGTTATTTCCTAATTGGAAAATTCAATATTTTATTGATTCTTAATTCAATTTTTGAACAAGTGCTCGGCATTTTTTTTTGTAGCGTTTCCCATAATTCATAAGTTGGTTTTTGAAGGCGAAAATATTATTGTTAAATAAAAGTAAACTCAAATATCTTTTTTTTAAAATTATAATACTTGTGTAAAAGTAAATCAATCTGATTTAAGAAAATAACAAAGTTACTAGTTTTAAATGTAACATTTTTGTCATTGAATCGTAGAGTATGGAAAAATTTGGGAAAAATAACAAAAAATGAAATTAATTTGCTTCACATAATCTTAATATTTTTCGGAACATTTCAAGGGAATCGACAGATGTCCCTATTTTTGTAACACTAGAAATCTATAAATATCCAAGGGCAACCTCAAACACACGCGATGATCCAGTTCCTTTCACTTACATAGATACTTCCTCCGAGAACGAGCCTTTGATCCTACGTGATTACAAAAATTGCATGTTATTCTCATCTTATACACTCTCCTTTGTTAAATCTTCAATTAACACAATAAAAATAAGACCACTGTACTTGTATGATCATCTACTCTGGAGAACAAGTCTATGAAAATACATGAACGTTCAATCCAGCATTGACGAATTCGCACCATGCAACATAAAGAAAAGAATCAACGATTCGCCTGTTTGGAAGAATTCCAATATTATCATAACTGGTTTATAGTTATATTTACACGTATTTTCAGTACAAAAGGTAATAACGAGTTCTTACGACGAGCTACAAAAAAAGATTAAAAAATGCCACAAACATGTTAAACTTCTGTTTATGTTATTAATCGTAAATTAATACCACAGGGTAACCGTAAAACCTTCAAAGTATGTAATTTACCCACAAAATGGTTTTCGATAGCATTATACAAAATTAACAAATTATTGATATTAGCGAAAGGCAACTGCACCAGAAAGCATAATCAGAAAAGTTACAAAATCGAGAAAACGTTGCCCAATGTTGTTCTCAAATGCATTCTCGTTATATCTCATTATTCGCTATTTACAAACTAAACAGGGAAACGTGCTTTTTTGAGAACACTGTGAGTAATACCAATTATAAACGCTGCATTATTTTTGGTTCGCAAAGGGTTTGCATTCTTTTCAAAATTTATGACTGGTTTCTCAGTACGTTGACTCCGTTTAGGCTGATTTTTTTCAATATAAAAAGATTTTCATCGTGAAATGCAGCTCAGTTTATCTTTTGTTGTGGTAATTGTTAATGATCAAGGATGGATAAATTTTTCTTGTTGGTAAGTGCATCAAATCTTTTTGGCTTTAAATACGTTTTTTGGGGTTGCTTGAATAGTGTAGGCGCTACTCGAGTTGCATTTTAATAGCATTCAGGTTAATATGAATTTTAAACTATATGTACGAGTAGTTGCCTAACCAATGCCAGAAAAATTACGAAAATTTTTAAAATCATTTTTTAATTTTTTTAGAAGAGTATTCTGTCTTTTTGATGTCTCAATTGCAAAATCTATTTGTTTTTCTTTTTTTGTGATATTTTTTTTCAAGAGGGAGGATGTTTTATAATAAGTTTTTGGAGGAAAATATTTAAAAAAGCTCGAGACTTCTGATAAGTGACACACTTTTGTTGAAAAATTTGAAAAAATTTTCCCACTCGCTTTGCGATGCCAATTTGTTTCGTCATTCGTGTTGAATTATAAAAATTCAAGTATTGTTGAGGAGAAAAAAATATGAAAATTCCCTCTTTTGAAAAATTCTTTCCTCCTTCTATCACAAATTAAAAATTTTATACAATTAATCATTTTCGGAAAACTGTATTTCTTTTCGCTCCCCCCCCCCCGGGATCATAAGCCAACAAATCTTGAATTTATAAACATCAGATTTCTTGAGAAATCCACTACTCTCTTTCTACTGCGCTGTATGAAATCATTCGCAAGATCACTTTATTAAATTTAATCATAAATATTTTCCAAAAAATTCGAGCAGAAGTATTCACATCGTTTATTATTTCAGGTCTTAATATTGCAGCTCATTTATAACTCACACTCGGCGCCTCAATTCCCTGCAAATCCTGATTATCCATACTACCGTGCCCACACAGCACCACAATTCCCCTCACAAGGCAACTTCCCCGGATACTACTACTATCAGCATCCATTCGCCTATGATCCGTACTCGAATCCATTCTACATTTACAATCATCTAGGAACAGCTCCTGTAAAACCTTTCGACACAAAGTACAAACCCGAGGAATCAAATCCACCTTCGGAGTCATCCGAAGAGTCGAAAAAAGTCAACACCAAATCAGCCCCTATACCCAAATTCCAACCTACTTCTTACATCCCAGTGATTCAATACGTACCCGCGTACTACGCCCGAAATCTAGACAGCTGGACCGCCAAAGAAATCCCGGTTACAGTCATTGTCGATGAAAACTTCGAAAAATCATACAACGTGCCATACAACACGTATCAAGACGCTTATGTACGAAATTACGTCGAACAAAAACCTTCAAGTTCGGTGAAATCTCCGACAGGATCGATTACTGTGAAATCAGCATCCGAAGGACAAACGATAAACGTGCGCGATACTGCGATAGATCAATCTCAATACATCCAGGGTGCTCCATTGATACCTAATGTGGCCAGTATTAATACACCACAAGCTTCTATCTCGTTTTACTCGCCTCATCATGCGGGGTTATCGTACGGAGGACGAGATTTAGGTAGTTGGAATGTCAACGAGATACCAATTTCAGCTGTTGTTGTCGACGAAGGTGTCGATAAAAATTTACAAAAGTGAGTAGTTTGTTATGCAATTACCATGCAGTGAATTAAATCAAAGGATTAAACGTGTTTATTCTTGTTTATAAATTTCTACGTATAAAAAAGGAATGTGGAGAAAGGAGTAGGAGCCTTTCATGAAAAATTAATTAATCGTGATGCAACTTCTAGCTCATCTTAGGTGGCTTTAATTTATAATTATACCGAGTACTGTATTCGCTCTGGAAATACTTTCGATTCTTTATTTCTACATTGAAACTGATTCTGATGATAATTTTCATATTACAGAGAAACCGAAAAACAAGAAGGAAAAGTTGAAGAAAAGGTTTCCGTTTCATCAGCATAATCTGTGATCTCTTACAATCGCACTGAAATTTCAAATTTCTTTGTAAATTCACCTCGTCTATATTAAGATGTTCGCATTGGCCAAATAAATCGCTTTTATATTCTACTTCGAGGGAACTTTTTATTAGTCAAACTCGAGTATTCAGTATTACCTGCGTTACATAACGTCACATTGTTTTCATCTCCAGACTACCTGACATGACGCTAGGGTCAGCCAGAAAGACGAGGAATGCAACTAGAACGCATATTCACGAATTATAAATTAAATCGCCAATCACGATCGCGTGTGAAAAACTTGACCGAGCAGACGATGTAAAAAACCGCATTTTCATACGCAGACATGGAACTATGGACATAATTAATGCAAACTAGAAATTATCTCGATGACCATATCACACCCGATGAAAATTTTACATCAATGACAAGTCACCGCGTAAAATTTCGTGTACTATAACACCAACGTATTTGTTTATACATTTCGTTTATACTCGCGAAATTGATATTTCCGATATTTAATCGTTCAATTGACAGCTTCCATTTGGACCGGTTTTCTAAGCACGTGGTATTTACAAACAAGCCTTTTACGTGTTAATACCGAACGAAACCCGCGTTATTTAATACGTTAGTAGTTTTCAATCTGCGATCGATATCTATGTATTTTGTCGACAAAAATTACGCGAAAAAAATTAATTAAAGCCAAAACCTGGAAGATACTTGCACACGTCAGTATACTTGAGATGGCTAATTTATAAGTGGAAATAAAAATGACATCATGAGGGACTCCGTTCACCTGTAAAATTTGCAAATCGAATTGTAGGCGTCTACGTGGGAAGTGTAAGGCCATGACGTCAATAGGGGAATTGAATTTAAAATTTTAATTTATAAAATTCCATAAAAAATGAATTATCGAACTACTTCTTAATATATGCAAAAATTAGTGGAATATTATAGAAGGACGTTTTAAATAGAGATATCGTCAAGTAGGTTACTTTTAGGAGAATTTCACCGAATATAATTAAAGTTATGTTTTTTTCGAGATATAGAAATAAGTTTGCGAGAAAATAGAAGAGTCAGATAAAAATTTAAATTGCCAACAAAATGAACCACAACATAATAATTTTTACATGTTTTGCAATTCATATCCGACGGCAATTCGAGCGAACAAATGTTTTGAAATTTTAAAACTTCATTATTTAGTATTGAAAAAATCTTCTCATGTCTACGTGCCAAGTCTTGCTTAATATACTTAATGAGTAAATCCAACAATTTAATTTTTAGAAACTGGCTGCATTAGTATAGCTTTAAACCCTCCCCAATCCGTCCTCCTTGAAAATTTGAACATTGAAAATAACATTAAAACTCGTTATATGTCCTACCAAAAATTTATTTATATAGTTCCTTCAAGACTACGCGAAGGTAACTCAACTACACTTTTTCACCAAATTGCAACTCTTCGCAAATGAATTATTGCAGAAAAAATTCTAATTGGTCGATTTTTTAAATTACCATCTCGAATCTTCTTGAAAATACCGCACGATTATATAACGGCGACTTCAATGTTACTGGAAAAAGTCGTTAGACATATGATAATTTTAATCAAACTAGTAAGTTTCTGACTCAACATTTTTTTCTATCCTTCGTTTTACATAATAAAATATACCTACATCTCAAATATATAATAACCAGCATTAATAACTCGCTGGCAGTCGCAGAGGATTTTATATGTATTTTGATAATGAATTATGATCTTCGGACAAATTTCTGTTTCACGAGTAAATCGAATCCAATGATGCGTACGCGGTTCATTTTAAAACGATTAATATTAAGTAAGTATGCAATGTCGTCTTGAAGATACTCGATCGTTGCGGTTTGTAATCCAAAACATGAATCATATTGGTCATTAGTTTCGAATATGCTTCTTTTATCGCTAATTAATCTAAATGAAAGGATTTAGGAATAAACCACGTTCGTAGGTATTAGCCTATTTCTCTTCTTCGCCGATTACTCACTTTCAATGTTTAAAATTACAAAAAACAGGAAAAATTGATAGCCTACAGCAGGTGCAAATTAGCGTAAATATATATCTTGAACCCTTTTTATCTACGATCGTCTCGTATAACTTATGTACTTCTATGTAAAATAAAAATGTCAAGAATTGAAGATACAATTACACATCAACTTCGATGAACCGACCTCGTTTCGAATTTACTAGTTTTTTTTTTTTTATCAAATAGTGGTCAATCTTCAAGGGCGCTTGGGATGAGCAAAATTCAAAAGAACCGGCTATTAAACGTTCACTCAACTAGACTGTTTTTATTACTTGTAAAAAAAAAGAGAAAGAAAAACGGATGAACGGCATATAAATCATAGTCGAATTACTTGAAAGGCAGCCTCGCTCACTGAAATGTTGCAAAATAGGCTTTATTTAGAACAAAAAAAAGCCCCACCAGTACATTTCTATCAATACGTCTCGTTTAATGAAACCTATTTCGTAAAAATTTTTAAAATAGGAATTAAACAGTGAAATTGGTCCTACATGCGAAGCTCAACTAAAAATGTAGCATTGTTGTGAAAATAGCAATACTCTAATGAGCAATGTAATGAAAAGAAAGACAACTAAGACGTTTTAACCTAAAGAGAGAGAATAACGAGCACCTTGATTTTCAACAACTTCTTTCAAAGCTTTGACATTTGAGTGATTTTTTTATAGCAAAATCAAACCTAACCTAATTTTTCTTTAGCTAAATCAAACCCAACCTAACCTATCTTTGAGTAGGTAACAAAATCTGAGTGAGTTTTCTTTGAAAGGAACCAACCAACACCAAATAAATTGAAAATGATCATACAGGTATACTTGGTTCTCTCTTGGAATTAGAGCTCCAAAATTCTGCTCTTATCACAGAAGGAACTACATTATACAACGTTGCCAATATTAAATTACAGTTGAGCTTTGCAAGCACCCTGTGGAATTCGAAAAAATCCATAAATTTATTATTGCTCGTTAAATTCAGAGAGATTCAAGTTGATGATATATTTTAGTTTTGAATGAAAAAAAAGGAAGATCATCAAATCAAGCAGTAATTATTTAGAATTTTCCCTACATCAGGAATTTCAATTGGAAAAGAACTTTGAAAAATAATACAAATGTTTTTGTAACGAAAGCAGCATAATAAGAGAACAAGGGAAAAACAAGGGAAGACAACATTGGTAAAAAGTCTACTTCTTTTGGATAAAAAAATGTCAAAAAATAAGCGCAATATTTGAAAAAATGTTAAAATTCATTTTAAAAAATCTGATAAAGTTCACGTAACAATTAATTAATAAAAAATACAGTAGATTAATTTTTGAAACCACGGTAAACCGAAATACAATGAAACCAAATTTCGAAAAAAATCTCAATTTAATCTTCAACATGAAAAAAAATTCGTATAAATTTTCACATCATTCTCGAAGCGAAAAATTTACAGCACGAATCCTGTTACATTCGACGTTTTGGCATATCCAGTGGAAAAATAACCATCTCACGAGATCGATCTCTATATTAAATAATATTCCCCAATTAGCGTTCGTTAAAAAGTAAAAACCTGCTCCAGGAAGCTCTTCCAATGACGTAATCATGGCAAAATTTCTCTCATATCCGCCAAGCCAAACAGTAACAACGACCGTGAGCGCACATGCAAAAAATGATGTAATTGGCGACTAAAAAAAGTAGTTTAAATTATATCTCAAAGTGTGAATATGTACGTTGAAGAAAGTAATGAATTTTCCCAAGGACATGAAGCATTTACTTTTCATCAAATTCTCTACTTGGAAAAATTCAAGGTCAAGATGCGTCGGTATTTCGAGAAGATTTCACCGCTCTTGAAACCAGTTTTTTTTTTCATCAAAAGTCTCATCCGAACGCGGGAAGACGCCTTACTTGAGTACTAGTTTAGGATTACTCCGACTACTTTTTTTTGCATTGTTACGTAATTCGTTAATGCATTAAGATTCCTTGAATTTATCGATGCCATCATATTTTAAAACTTTTGCACCCGTTTTAACGACAAAATGAACTAACCAGGTTTGTTGGCCGACGTCTATTGCAACCCGTTAATTGCTTGGGGAGGTCCATCCCACTAATTTCAATGTCAAGTTCATTCCATAGGCGGTTTGACAAACGCCTAGCTCACTAATTTTATAACTTTACCTATAAATACTGGCATTTATCTAGATTAATCTTTAGTAGCAACTTAATACCGTTCGCTGTTATTCTTTTCACTAGTGACGTACTTTTATAACAAATATTATCAACATGATCTATTCGGTGAGTTTGGTTTTTTAAATTTATTCGCCGATTTTTATTATGCCGGTTGTTTTTGTGATTTTCGAAGATTTATTTTAGATTTACTTTTTTTTTCATAATGGTGAAACTAGTTTGAATGTGAAATTTTTCGTGATTTTTTTATAATTGAGTGAAAAATTGATTTATGGTGTTTTTTTTCTTTTGTCATTAATCGAGAAATTTTCGTCTTTATTTTGAATACGATAAAAGTTTCGTGTTATGGCTTTTTTTAACATGAATTGTGATAAATTAAGATTTATTTTATGGTTAGGAGCTGAGTTCTCGATCGCTGGGTGATGAAATTTTTTATATTTATTTAAATTTAAATGCGACATTAAAACATTTTTTAGCCGATTCGTCGTTTCTGTATTCAAAAGGGTATGAACAATGATGCATAAAAATTCACATTTCTCTTCATCACATTCTCGATAGTTGAAACATTCATGTAAAAATCATTTTAAATTCACAATTGAAAAATAATTTTGATATCACACCATTCTGAATTTTCTATTCAAACATGTTGATGCTTTCATTTGAATCGAATTTTTCAAACTCGATTATGAAATTTCAGGTAGCAACTCTCCTCTTCGTAGGACTCACCACCGTCTACGCTCAAGTACCAACTTCAAATCCGAACCCAAATCAGGCTCCAGAATTAGTCGTGGTAAAGAAAATCTACGCCAATAATCAAAAACAAGGCAGAATCCAACTCCCTGTCCCAGTCCCATACAATCAACAATTCGCATACAACCAACAATACTTCGCCCAACAAGGCCCATACGTTCAAGTCCCAGTAGGTCCGTCTCCAGCTCCAATCCCAGTAGCCAGATTCGGAGTTCCACCAAATCCCCCAGTATTCCCACCCAACGCTGTCAAACCCCAACCTCAGGTTTTCAACCCTGTCCCACCTCAAGTAAAAACTGGAGTTCCAGACAAAGATGCCCAAATTGTCTCAGAAGCTCGCAACGTTGACTTCGACGGAAACTTCCAATACAAGTAAGTACTCAACATTGTGCATATTTGTACATCCTGAGATCTAATACGATGCTTGTTCCACAGCTATGAAACCAGCAACGGTATCGCAGCCCAAGCTAAAGGTTACTTGAAGAACCCCAATGCTCCAAATGAAAACGCTATCCAAGTCATTGAAGGATCATACTCCTCATACACCCCCGAAGGTGTTCCGGTAGTTATCTCGTACATCGCCGACGAAAACGGTTTCAGAGCTTCCGGAGACGCTATCCCCACCCCACCACCAATCCCAGAAGCTATCGCTAGAGTTTTACCGATCTTACAAGCTCAACCTCAACAACCAGACGAACAGTAATAAGTCTTAGTTTTAGATTTGTTTTTATCAATCGTTTTCTTCCTAAGATTCTCATAGTGAAATGTTATCTTTTTTTATGCATTACCTCTGTACAGGCGAAAGTTTTTTCAAATAAACTCATTAAAAAAATATATTGTTGTTATTTTATAAGTAACAAGGGTATTATTTTGTCTATGGTGAACATCTCGAACGAATCAGATTGGTAGAATTTTGTAGATACGATTTTAATTTGGAATACTCAACAATGCTTTCTTCATCACGAAACGATGAAAAATTTTAATATTATTCCAATCTCAGATTCAATGATAATTTAGAACTAAAACCTGTAGAATTGATTTTAAAACTTGCTGTTATTGAAGAAAGTGCGGAAACAGAAGGCCACGACAACTAACTTTATTGACGACCGTTTGAAGAAAAATTTAAACACGTACCTAATTAAATATTATGAATTCGAAAACCATATTAACATAATTATCACAAACAATGTCCTTGGAAAGTTTTCCAATGATACAAATTCACCGAATTAAGAGCAATCATAAACAACTGTAAAGTTGTGAAATCATACACCAATCTGAATTTTTTTGCGCTTTCTTTAAAATATCATTTTCAATTTTGGTTTACTGACATTTCAAAACGGTTTTGATTACACGAAAAATAAAAAATGTCATAAGTTTGTGAATATTACAACGGATTGGCTCATAGGCAAGATTGCTACATTTCATTGTGATTTGTAAGTTCTAATAAGAGGGTAATTTTCTGTTCTTTTGGTAAGTAAATCTTTGTAGCTAACATAAAATGCCATATTTGCACTTAGAAGGTCAACTTTACACAATAATAAGGTTGACGAACGTATGTATCTTCACCAAAGTTCTGGTTGAACGAACTCTTTTCCACACCATTGGAAAATCTTCATTAATTAATATTTTACACTGTGAATGAAAGAATTTCATCATTACATGCCTACCTTAGATTTTCAAAGCAGCTCTCTTTTTTAATAAACTCAATTATATTTATGAAATAAATGACAATATATACGAGTAAATTAAAAAATCCGAAAGAACTATCATAATGCTGATAGCAGCAATGCCTTCTCATATTAATAGCTGCAAACATCTCGTCAGTAAATATGTTAAATAAGTTGCTGTTCGGTTTGCCGCAAATGTGCAGATATGTAATTGTTCGATGTCTCCTAAAATGTTTCTAAAAAACAGCACAGAATATTTTAGGCAAAATTACAAAATACACTTTTCTCTGATGCTGGGATTTTTTATATATTTTGTAAAAAAAGGCTCTGAAACAAATTTCGGAGAATTGAGTAAGAAAACAATTCTAAATAATTTTATTAAATACAATGTCTTCTTTCACCTTGGTGATGGTGAAGACAGAGGCATTTAGGCTATGGTTTTGGTTAAAATACTTCAACTCACATGAGAACCCTTCATCAATAAAATCGAATTAAAAATTTTCAATTGAAAAAAAAGAATTGTAAAGTTTCTCTCAAGTATGAGCATAATGTTGCAATTTCGTTATTAGATGCAATCTTAAATCATTTTAAAAAATTCTCCATTTCCATATTTCTCGGATACTTTTGGTTTAATCTTTACATTCATGGTAACCTGGAACCTTCCATCAAGTTCATCGAACCGTTCTTTAAAATTTCCTAAATTGCTTGAAACATAAATTTATAGATAAGACATTTGAAAATTTTGTTTCCGGGCAATAACTAAGCATTTTCACCTTTTCACCTTGAATTTAGAGATAGCAGTGTCACTCGATTCATCCGTTAAAAAACGATTGTATGCATTGGATTAAACCTTTCAACATTTTATGGGATAAGCGTGTTCGCCTATTTCTAAAACCATCTCGATTGTACAACTTCATCATTTAGTTGCAAATTCTAAAGTAGTTGAATTATTCTAATGGCGCCGACCTTGAATATTGAACGAATTTCAATTTACCCCAATTAGTGACGTCAATACTTTTATTTTAAACATTTAATTTACATAGTTTATAGAAAAGAAAGTTCTTTCAAGGATATGATAAAAAGAGCGATTTAGTTCTGAATTCGTTTCATCTCATTCAATGTCAAATTTGTCTCACAGGTGAATTGACATACACCCAACAACGTTTTCCCGTATCTTTCTTATAAATACAGTTAATTAAATATATTAGTATCAGTTTCAGCAGTGTAGTGTTTACTAGCATTTTCAGATTAAGTACTTGAAATTCCTTCAACATGATCCGCTCGGTAAGTAGAAAAAGCCTTTTTAAAGTGTAATTGTCGTGATGTTGTGATTGAAATTTTTTTCTTTTATTTGACGGATTTCCAATATTTTTTCTTTTTTCAACTTCAAACTGGTTTGGTGATGTACTTTTTCATTAAGATGGAAAATTTTATCTTTCTTCTTTTTTTTTGTGCGATTAATTATTTACTGTAATGCGAGGATATTATCAAGTGAATAAATTATACGTCCATAATGATACATTGATTTTTTTTATCACCTTTGTGAAGTTTCCAATTTTTTTTAATTGCAGTTGGTTTTGCTTTTAAGGTGATAAATGATATTCAAACTTTTTTTTAAAGATATTATTTAAAGTTTTTAAAAAATTATTTAAATATTTATTTTTCATAGGTACTTGCTAATTTATCATTTTTTTTTCAAAGTGAAATAAACGAATTTTTTCATGATTATACACTGAACAGCCTTTTCCAATTTATTCTACACAGCAATATTTTTGATCAATTAATTGATTAAAATATTCATTAATTATCTGTTACAAAAATAACATTAAGTTTACATAATAGTTGAGGGTTTTAAATCTCTAAATAAATAAATATTAATTAAATCTTAATTTTGAGAAATTTGCTTAAAGTGGTTATCACTAAGTAACGAGATTTCATGTTTAACAGTATTAATATAAAAAATGTCTTTTTATTACAGATAGCCGCTCTTCTTTTTGTGGGACTTGTGACTGTATGCGCACAGTCTCCAAGTTCTACTCCGCGTCCGTCTAATTTTGGATATTATAATCCTTACAATGCTTATTCACAGTATCCTTACCAACAGTACCAACAATACGCATATCAACCATACGCTTATCAACAATACGCTTACCAACCATATGCTTATCAACAATACTCCAACCAACAATACGCATATCAACCCTATGGTTACCAACCATACGCTTATCAACAATATCCATACCAACAATACTCCCAATATAAATACCCACAAGTCGGTCCTACTCCAGTGGCCTTCCAAAAACCCGCAGTAGTACCACAGCCTGGACCTGTGGGCCCATCTCCTGGACCTGTTGCTCCGATCAAATCAGGAGTTCCAGATAAGGTCGCTAATATAGTCGCTGAATCCAACGACGTCGGTCCTGACGGATCCTTCAGTTATGCGTAATTATCAAAACTGTAAATATACCCATTTCTTATATATACCTAAAATGAAACCTAAAATTCTAGATTTGACACTGATAATGGTATCTCAGTTAAATCGAAGGGATTCGTGAAACCACCAAGTTCTCAAAATGAGGAACCTGCCCAAGTCATCGAAGGATCGTATGCCTACTACGACAACGAAGGAAAACCATCATCTGTCTCTTATGTTGCTGATGAGCAAGGTTACAGAGCTGTAGGAGATGCCATTCCACAATTATCGGAAGAACATGCTAGAGCTATTGCCAACTCTATTGCACAAAGCGCTTAATATTTGTAATTTGGAAATCGTAATTCAAACAGTCAAAGGTTATTTATTTTTTAAATCAGAAGCACGTGTGACATTTAATTGTAATAAATTCATTTTCTTGTCATTTTAAATTTATTTTTGCCGAGAATTATTTGAACATCGGAACGTAAGAGATATTAATTTGATTTAAAGCAAAAAGGATGCTTAGAGAATCGTTAATCGTTACTGAAATTGGGCGACGTTGAGAAAAAAAATTACCTCATCAATAAAAATAAAAGGAATATTGAAATAAAGAAATAGTATAAAATAATCATTAGATAATGGGCGGAGAATTTTAAAAGTGAAGTTGAAATCTGAAATGAAAGGGAACTACTTTTTATTTCAACTTATAAAAAAATTTGATCGAGTTCCAAAATTAAAAACCGACATCACTTACACGAGTATCTATATAAACATAACTTATTCATAAAATTTCAACAAGTTTAATTAGCATATTCAAATATATTTTGTCGCTACCTATACAGTCAAAAGACTAGATTTAAGATTCAGTATCAATTTCTACATCCGTTTTTGATGGTGTACTTCATTAATTATGGATTTTCAGAAGATCATTTTGCTGGTAAGTGCATGCGTGAAGATAAATTGGGATACTTGTCAAAATTTGAAGCATTCTTGCATTAAGTGTTTTTTTTATTTATTTTTATTGGCACTAAACAGATTTTAATCGTCTATTTGTTTCAATATTTGCATTCATATCCCATCGAGTTTATCGACGAAGACATGAAAACGGACACTATTGATAATTTACCAGAAAACACCGAAGAGTATGCTGATT
Source organism: Maconellicoccus hirsutus (assembly GCA_003261595.1). Taxonomy (NCBI): domain Eukaryota; kingdom Metazoa; phylum Arthropoda; class Insecta; order Hemiptera; family Pseudococcidae; genus Maconellicoccus; species Maconellicoccus hirsutus. Next base: position 20,598 of record QBDW01005157.1, on the reverse strand, counting down.
TAGAAACCAGTACAATAGATTCCATCATTTCTACTGGCGATTTATCCAACGAGGATATTGCAAGTATGACAACAGCTCCTTCAACGAGGTAATATTCAATGTGCATGATCAAGGACATGAGCTTACAAATTCAAGAATCAAGTACCAACTATTTTTCGTATTAAAAACCACAGCATGAGAAATGGAGATCGCTTAATAATCCTTCGCACACTGGAGTACGATGGTCCATTGATTGTAGAAAAAATTCAAAATGTGAAAGCATCACAAAGAATTCCCATATTTTTTCGCATGACTGTGAACAACGATCACACCAAGGACAATCAATACATCATTGAGTCACCGACCGCATCTTCTGATTTAATAACTTCTACCATAGACAGTTTGAATTTATTATAAAAAATACATGTTCTCATAGAATTTTAAAATGAATTTTTTCTTGTTTATGTTTACCTGATTCTATCAATATTTCACAAAAAATGATGAAAAAAATTGCACTAAAAATTTGAATAATTTTTATTTACATTTCAACACATAACAAAAGAACACAATATCATTTAAGCTTGAGCTTACTGTTCATTTTTTGATAATTATACATTTGTTTTACGACAAGTCGTAAGAACAAATAACGTTGGTATACGTTGGTACACGTTTTCATTATTGTTCATTGTCAGCGGAAACTGGTAAAGATCTTTGATAAGCGATGGATTTAGCTATGATTGGATTTGGTTGAGGGATAGCGTCACCAAAAGCTTGGTAACCGTTTTCATCAGCGATGTACGAAATACTCACAGGAACTCCTTCTGGAGTGAATGAAGTATAATACCCTTCTACGACGTATTTTCCGTTTTGGTTCACGTACCCTTTGGATTGTTGGGAAATACCGTTGGTTGTTTGGAATCTATGGAAAGATCCATCAGATAAATCAAGTACTGAACAAGTTTTATTTTGACGTTTTGATTGAAATAAAAATTATTGATACTTACGAAGAAACATAACTATTATCAACTGGGTTAAAGTCGTAAGATTGTTGCGCAACTTGAGCTTGTTGATCTGCTACCAAGTTAGATGGAGCGTTGAATTGCGCAGGCGGTGAAGCTACATTGGCTGATTTTACTACAGTGGCTTCTTGGTTTTGATATTTACCAAAGGCTGGTTGGTTAACAAAGTAAACTGATTTTTGTTGAACTTGGTTGGCTTGATTACCTTGATAAGCGAAGGAAGAAGGTTGGTAGGCAAAGAAAGCAGAGCCTTGCTGCGCTTGGTAAGCTGCTTGATTAGCCTGGTTGGCTTGGTATGCTGCTCCATTAGCCTGGTTAGCTTGGTAAGCGGAAATAGCTGCTTGGTTGGCTTGGTAAACGGCAGCTGCCTGATTAATCTGGTTGGCGTTAACGGCAGCTTGATTTGCTTGGTAACTAGCGAAAGATGGTTGGTTGATTGAAAATGAGGAACGTTGTTGAGCTTGGTTATCTTGGTTGGCATTAATGGAAGAGTCTTGGTCATCGGCTGCTTGATTGGCCTGGTTGGCATTACTAGAGGCTTGATTGCCCTGGTTAGCATCGTTAGCGCCTTGATTGCTTTGATAAATCGAGGATGATTGTTGATTGTAAGAAATTGAAGAACGTTGCTGAGCTTGGTTAGCCTGATTGCCTTGGTTGGCACTACCAGCGAATTGATTGTTTTGATAAGCCGAGGATGATTGTTGTTTGTTGGAAATTGAAGAACGTTGCTGAGCTTGGTTAGCCTGATTGCCTTGGTTGGCACTACCAGCGGATTGATTGCTTTGATAAGCCGAGGACGATTGTTGGTTGTTGGAGATTGAAGAACGTTGCTGAGCTTGGTTAGCCTGATTGCCTTGGTTGGCGTTAGCTGAAGCGGCTTGGTTACCAGAGGCAGAAACTTGGTTAGACTGGTATGCAACAGAAGCTACTGAATTGGCTTGTTTGGGTTTGGAAGCAGCTTGATTCGCCTGGTAAACGGAAGAGGATGGTTGATTTACCGAAAACGAAGACCGTTGTTGAGCTTGGTTAGCTTGATTGGCTTGGTTGGAGTTGACAGAAGCAACTTGGTAGGTAGATACTGATGGTTGGTTAGATTGGTAGACAACTGAACTTGGTTGATTAACGAAAAATGAAGGACCTTGTTGTGCTTGATAAGCTGCTTGATTGGCCTGGTTGGCTTGGTAAGCAGCGGCAGCGGCCTGGTTGGCTTGGTAAGCAGCGGCAGCAGCTTGGTTGGCTTGGTATGCGGCAGCAGCTTGGTTGGCTTGGTATGCAGCAGCAGCAGCTTGGTTGGCTTGGTAGGCTGCAGCAGCAGCTTGATTAGCTTGATTGACATCAAAGGCAGCTTGACTGGATTGGTAAACAGAGGCAGGTTGTTGGTTGACAGAGAACGAAGAACGCTGTTGAGCTTGGTTGACTTGATTAGGGCTAACTGCAGTGGCTTGGTCAACTTGATAAATGGCGGAAGAATCTTGGTTGGATTGGTAAAAAGCTGGGTTGTTTTGATAGGTTATCACAGCGGCTTGGTTGGCCTGGTAGGGATTAACGGCAATTTGATTAGATGAGTAAACGGGAGAGAATGGTTCGTATACAAAATAGGCGGAACGTTGTTGGGCTTGATAAGCAGATTGGCTACTTTGATTGGTATTACTAGCAGTATTAGCACCGGCTTGGTTGGCTTGGCTAGCAACAGCGGCAGCTTGATTTGCTTGGTTAGCAACAGAAGCACCTTGGTTTGCTTGGTTAGCAACTGCGGCAGCTTGATTGGCTTGATAGATACTCGTAGCTGGTTGGTTTACAAAGGAAGAGGAGCCTTGTTGAGCTTGATTAGAGCTTTCTTGATTATCTTGGTTGGCATTAGAAGCCGCAGCAGCATCTGCTTGGTCAACATTTGCGTTGTTGACTGACGCCTGGTTGGCATTAGCAACAGCAGCTGAAGCTTGATTAGCTTGATAAGAGACTGAAGCTGGTTGACTGACGGAAAAGCTGGAAACTTGTTGAGCTCGGAAAACACCTTGATTGTTATTAACTGGCGCAACTGAGTTGGATTGAGAAGCTACAGAGGCTTGTTGAGCTTGGTAAGAGCCTTGGTTTGCTTGATTGGCGTTGTTGATTGCAGAAGCACCAGCTTGGTTGTTATTACCAGTAGATTCGTTGACTTGATAAGAAACCCCATCAGCTTGGTTTGCTTGCGAGTCATCAGAGGATGATTGACTCGCAAAGAAACTAGATGATTGGGCTGATTGTTGAGCTTGATTAGATACTTGAGATGGTTGGTTAGCATTGATGGCAACGCCTGCATTACGTTGGAAAACGGAATTAGCTTGATAGGCTTGGTATTGAGACTGAGGTTTGTTCGAGGCTGCATTCAATGAAAACCTCTGAATACCTGGATTATTACCAGGGTTGCTTCCTGGATAAGGAAAAGCTAAGCAGGTGCTGCATATCGCTGCTACGAAGAGCTATATGAAAATTGTCACGTATTAGAGTCATTTCATTTATTAAGATATCTTAAGCAAAACTTGGCAATTGAAAATACTTGTATGCGATACTTGAATATAAAAATAATCAAGTCAGGTATGCTCTTAAGAAAAAAAAATCGAATAATTTAGACATAGTTAATTAAATCATCTCTTCACTGTCAATTGTGTTTCAAAAAAATATCATTTTATTATTAACATTTTTCCACGAATATTTCATTTCAATTCCACAAAAATCAATGAACCAGTAACCAAAATAATATGCAAAAAAGTGAATATGAAAAAATCGAATATTTAAAGCTTTTAAAATACCAAGATGAAAACAAATATTTTTTCAATTTAAAAAAAAATCAATCAATTTAAAAACAAAAGAAAGATCGTGATAAACATTTTTTTACTCACCGTTGTTGCAGAAAATTGGAAAACCATAATGAGTATCTATCACCACAAAACCTCGAACGTCCGAACTCTTCGAACTGTGTAAAGGACTGATAATAAAATAAGTACTTTCAGCCAAATAAATACACGTAATTTTCATAAAGAAAAATACCGCCAGAATTTTTTACTCCTTTGCTATAACTAGTCTTACATTACGTAACAATAATACGATTCGGGTAAGAGAGGGAAAACTAGTTTATTTTTAGACAGAAGAGTCAATGAATTTTAAATGTCACCCAGAGAGACGAGAATGGTCAAGGGCCATTCTCCGGTTATTTGGTTCTTTTCGGAGGCATATAAGTAACGAAAAAAAGACCTAGGGAATGACCTCTTGCTGGTTTTTTTGTATTCTTGCAAAGTGACCTTGACAATTAAACGTTAATTTGGTAGGTAGAGATGAGTATAAAGAATAAATCAATATTAAAAATATTTTTGCAATGAAAACGACGAAGACGTTGTTCATAGCGTGTATCGTCAAGTTTTCAATTTCAAGTATGGTAACAATTAGAATAAGAATTCTTTCGAGCAGATATCATGTTCACCGAATCAGGTATTCTTCTTATTCTTATTTAAAACGGTTTTTCATTTATCTTTTTTACAGGTGCTGCTAGGTACTGATACTCAGCAAATAATAAAAATAGCTAATAAAGTGTGATATCTCCCAGAAGTTTTTTTTTTCAACAAAATTAATGACGACAGACCAGACAGATTAAACAATACTCGAGCGGTTACGCATATTGGTGGGTTCTATTTCGTGATCCAACGTGTTTCATTGCATGAATAATTAGACGTAGCATCTTTACATCCTACGTAATATTAGGTATTAAAACAAAATAAACCTCATGCACAAATAATAACATGAAGATATAATTTAAAACTTTAACAATCGACGACACATTCAATACGAATTTAAGCCTTTTCATCGTTTGTCTTCGGAAGAGATTTCTGGTATGCGACAGCTTTTGCAACGGCTTGGTCTGGTTGTGGGATGGCATCGCCAGAAGCTTGGTAACCATTTTCATCAGCTATGTAAGAAATAGAAACTGGAACACCTTCTTTGGTAAACGATGAGTACGATCCTTCCATGACGTAATTACCATTCGCGTTAACGTACCCTCTTGATTGCTGAGAGATACCGTTGTTCGTTTGGAAACTAAGAATAAAACAAAAAATTGCTCACACATCGGGAACATTCTTATTTCCAAAAAAGGAAAAAACGTGCTTACGAGGAGACAAAACTGTTATCAACAGGATTGAAGTCATACGATTGTTGAACAACTTCGGCTTGTTGGTCAGCAACGAGATTGGATGGAGCTGGTATAGATTTAGCTTGAGCAAATTGAGCGGCTTTGAAAGCAGCTTGTTCATTTACAGATTGTATAGGTTGATTGGCAATGATGGCGGGAACGGGTTGAGCTTGATAAGCTTGGTTTGCAGCAATAGCAGCAACTTCTGCTTGGTAGGCTTGATTGGCAAAGGCGGCAGCTTGAGCTTGGTAAGCTTGGTTGACCGCAGCAATTTGGTTAGCTTGAGCTTGGTTGGCTTGAGCTTGGAATGAAGCCGCAGGGTTAGCTTGGTAAACTTGAGATTGGGGGTTGGAGGAATCAGAGGCTGATTTTGGTGCCGCTGAATTAGGTGAATCACGACGCACAATTCGATAAGCCATCGAGGACTCACATAAAGCCACTATCAACAGCTGTGTAAAAGTGGTCACATATTAAATCATATTTGTATTTTATTCAGGTCCTCATCTAAAATTTGATTAATTTTTACTAAAATTTTCAGAAACTTATTCAACATTTGATCCTTTGAAATAGGTGTTTTTAAAATCCTTGAATTTTTAAACAAATTTTCAACTTACCGTTGTCAAAGTGAAACGGAAAACCATTTTGTTAAAAAAAAGTTACTTTTCACTCACGAAACAGAAACACGAACGTTAAGGTAATTTAAATTTAAATGAAGAAAAAACCTAACATCGGAAAATGTATTTTTCGCCCATTAAATACTCGATATTTTCACAAAAAATCCCCCCAGAATTTTCCGTTAGCACGTGTAATGAGTTTTGCATTATGTAATATTCAGTCGAGCTGGGTGGAAGAGGATGAAACTCGTTTATTTGAAGTTAATCGAATTTTAAATGCTAGACAGAGGTCTTTCTTCCAGACCTCGATGTACAGTCCATGGTGCACACATCTATTCTTAGAAAAAATATGATGCAATCTCATCTCGACTAAAATCATTACCATCATTGAACCGTTAACCATTCAGATACCTAAAATATTTATTATTAAATTACCTCCTTTCTAGAACAGGTTCTTATTACTCACATTTGGTGTTTATGATAAATGTATCGAGATTTTAAACCATACTTAGATGGAAAATTCTCATTCAAAAAATTCTGCGAGTTACACTGAAAGAACGTGAAAATTGTGGCGACGAGGAACATGACAACTTGTCAATTTTTTCTGCAGATCTTATAAATTACGATTTAACTTGTCTATAAAATTATATTGCTAATTTTAATTCAATTTATCACCGATAAAAAAGATAAAACAGGTTTTTTGCAATAAAAAAACGAAATTTTATACCTAATAAAAATTATACGAGGAATAAATCAGATACGTAAATTACACTATGAACTAGGTACTCTTATTAGAGTGCAGGAATTTTCTCAACATTTTTTTCAAGAAGGCAAGAGAAAAACTGGAGTAAAAGAAGTTGTTAAAAAAATTTCTGTGCGTAAAAAACTGAAATCAACTCCTTCGTTCTGTCAGAAATTCACTCTTTCCACCTTCAGAAGTCGCTTATGTAATATTGACAACGTTTTACGTATCAAGCATAACAAATCTCGTTTTATATCCGTTTTGTTTCTACTTTTCTTCGAAATACGAAGATTAAAAATTATTTTTTACAATTGAAAAAACCACTGAAAATTTTCAAATGGAGAAACTCCTACCAGTTTTGGTAACATCCGCTTGAATTTCGTCGGGCGAAGACGCAAAAAATCTAATTTATTGATGAACGTGTATTTTTTAACATTGTAAAAATATATATACAAAAGGAGATGAAACAAGATTTCTTAAAAAAAGATATTCAAGTTTTTTTCCAGCATAATATTTACATACAAATTATTTCCATTTTGCAGATGCTTAAAAATTATTCGTGTACAATTTTATCCATGATTTAAGATCGGTTCAGGCGAAAATTTTTACCATACAAAAAGAAGGAAAAAATAAAAATGTGAAGATTTAATGAGGATAGAGGGTGAAAAAAGAAAATTAAAAAATACAAGGAGTAATCAAATTGGGGGAAAATTTTGAATATTATGTACAACTCCTGACCTTTCAATATTTTCGAAAATGTCAACTTATGTAAATCTCGGACAAAACTACTTCATAAATCCCCCCCAAAACAATACGCAGGTTTCTAAATAAAGGATACTAGCATTTATAATACACCATTAGATCAACAAAAGCGATGCACACTCATTTTTTTCTACGATGAAAGATGGAATTAAAGATACCTACATCTACAACAGAACCTTCAATTCGATCATGAAAATTCAGCTGCGCCAAACACCTTTGTTTTATTTACTAAAACTGTCAAAACACGATGACGGTAAAGTAACCTCAAACAAATACGGGCAATCAGCCAGCCTTCCATCGAAGGCCAAACCAGGTCAAATGTTCAAAACTGAATAAAATCGCGACGGGAAATTCACAGGCGCATCTTGTACCTACAGATATGATACAAGTTTAAACCTGTTTTTCAAAAAAGTCTTCCTCAATTGATGTCATTTTTCTTAAGCATTAGCACAAAAATTTGCGAAATTTTGAACAATTTTGTGAATCATCTGTACTCATTCCTTTGAAATTGAAGAAATTCTTCCCTCATTTGCCTCATTTTATATTTTCTCAAGTAATTTTCTTTTTTACAAATTTTACATAATCATTTATTTTAATTTAATTACTATTGCATAAATAACGAAATATACATATAAAATAAATCACAAATGTTATTAGATATCAGCTTTTGCAATGTGTTCTTTTTTGTCTTCCTCTTCACTTACGGGTGGCAAACTTCTTAAATATTCAATCATTTTCGCAATTATAGGATGTGGTGTTGGTATGGCGTCACTTTGCGCTTGGAATCCATTTTCATTAGCGATATAAACGACTTGAACAGGAACGCCATCTGCTGACGTGATGAAATAAGATCCTTCGACAGATACTTTATCACCTTTAGTGGATCCTTTGTAGGTTATACCATTGCTAGATTGGAATCTGGGAAAAAGGCCAACAGCAATTGAATTTCTATTGCTCGACAAATTTATACGTATTAGCATCTTTACCCGAAAGTGTAACTGTTATCAGTAGGATCGAAATCGTTATTTGAATCTACGATAATGGCATCTTTATCTTGAGACGCGGCGTAAGTTGACTGAATATTACGATCTACTTTGGCGGGTTGACTGATGGCGCGTTCCAGTCGGGGGTATGAAGAAATATTGCCGATCAAAGAGATTGCGAGCTACACAATACAATTTTGAAGTAAAATTTACAAAAATAATGATTATCAAAATTGCTAAAATTTTTCAAGATGAATATACCACACTTCGTTTTTATTTTGTTAATTGACGCTGATCCAAAGATATCTACAGTACAAATGATTAACTCTAGAATGCGCTTTTCTTGATTTATAGCACCTACAGTTTTTTCAAAATATGTTTTTTATCCGAACCTGGTATCAATTTTTCGAGAATTTAAAACCACTGTCCCTTCAAATTTTGATTTATGCAACATCGAATCCAAGCATTTTGAAACTCCCTTTAGTGAATTTCTTACTCATAACCACAAACAAAAAATGGTATAGGTCAATCTTTAAAAATTTTCATTCAAAAAAAGATATGCAATTCCGGGGTTATAATTAATTTGAAACTCAAAAATACATTATTTCACAAATCGAAACACACTTACCACGCAAGAAACCACCTTAAACGCCATTTTACGAAGAAATAACACAACTGAAAAACGTCCACGCTGCTTTGAAAAATAATACAAACTGTAAAAGAAACTATCTCTCACTTATTGACAGAGTAAAACTTCGGTAAAAAATAACAAAAATGTGAACTTGCACGTGTAATGTATGTGCAGAAAATTACGTTATATTGATAATAGCCACTTAAATGTTGGAAGCCAACCAATCGGAACTAGTTTCACGAAAATAATTAAATTTATTTTAAAAATAGATAATTACTAAGTAGTAAGTACGCAAAATAATCCGAAGGTACTTGTTTTACGACTAGAGTATGCAATTCAGCAAAACACTTCTCCCTACCTTCGAAAAAACAATAAGAAATTTATTGGTAATTTTTGAAAGTGTTTGGTAAAATAAATATACCTGCCACTTTTACATCCAAGTCACGTATTCATCTATTATAACCGAAGAAACATTCCTTCAGTTATTACAATAGGCACCTTCATCCACACATATTACGATTGTGCCTAGGTTAGGCACTTATTGCATAATTGATACGCAGTTCTGTTTGATCGTAGATTTCCACTACAGCTTTTTAATTCATTTCTCATACATTGTATTTGATATTTGAGATGAGAGAATATTTCCAAGCACAGGTGTCTCATAATTGCGTAAGTATGAGTAACCGAGCAGAAATTGAATTGATATACATAAAAAAAATATAAAAAACAAGTTTTTGATTTCCATCCAAAATATTACTAATTTGATATTAAACCTGTATTCGTACTTTTTGCACTAATTCGCTTCACGTGTTCGCACACCTGGACGTTAATAAAATAGAGTTAATAAAAGACCAAAATCACCTACGAAACTATCAGTTGATTAGACTTGCTAGGCGATTTTCAGTGATTTTGAATAGTGCTTGTTTCGTGTCAATTCTTCTTACAAAAAAAATGGCAACTTTTACAACATTGGTAAGTAAAAAATTCAAATAAATTAAAGGCCTATAGAAAAAAGAGAATAATGTTCTACATATGAACAATAGCTAGAAACTAAGAAATTTAAAAGCTTATACAACGTCCATTTCCTTTAACAAATTAAAGCCAAATTTCGTCATAGATACAAATTTAATTTACTTCGATGCAATCGATTTCGATTTAGAAATTTAAAAATTTGTTACGCTCATGTGTTGCAGGTAACCTGCTTTTTAATTTTCGGCGTAGCTTCAGCTGCGATGTTCTTCCCCGTTCATCAACGTCGTTTAGTACGAGACCTATCCGAAGCAGGCGCTCCGATCGTTCAATATTCCGGTGATTACAACGCGGATCCAAACTACCCCTACGGGTAAGTAATTTTTTTGATGTAAATATTCATACTTTAAATTACGTTATTTCATCCAAACTGAATGATTTCAGGTACCCACAAGATTCCGTCCCAGCTGAAGGCTACGTTGACCAAAACAGTTATGGGTATCCCTATCAAGTCGATAATGGTTACGCGTACAACAGCGACGGAGTTCAAGCAGCACCAATGGCATACGGATCTGCTGAAAATGGCTACCCATCTTATGGCGGTGCTATCCCATACTAATAAACTAAACAACCAAACATCCAAAGTAATTGCTTATCTAAAATAATTGTTGAGAGTATTTCGAGAACTAGTGAAAATAAATCACAACTTTTGGCATTTATATATAAGAAACTCATGTGATCAATTGTTAGTTTAATAAAATTTTCAATTTGGTTCCTAGGTAATAATTTATTTTTATTTGAATGAAATGGGTATTTTTGAAATATTATGTACTTAAAACTTTGAATGAGATACGAATCATGATGCTCAAAAGTGCGTTGTTTCAAAAACAAGAGACTTGTTTATGAATCAGAATTAAAAAGCGATATCATGAAAAATTCAAAAAATTAACGAGATTACAAACGTCTTATCCCTTCGAATCGCAACTGGCCTAAAATCTCTTTTGTAATCTGACCCTCCGAAACGGTTCTTAGTCATTTTCCCAAATTCGATTTCCCTAATAAAAATGATCCCGCACATGAAAATTCATTTTTCTTTTCTTGATTCACTTTTTACGAATAATGATTTCCTTAATGAACAAAAATTCGGGAAAATTTGTAATAAAAGATTCAATTTATTAAGAATATTACATTAATTCGTTATTGAAAATTTATGCCATAGGTTAAATTACGTAAAAATTCCAACTCTTCTCCTCGATTTTTATATTGCCCATACTCTGAAGTCATTCGTTATATTCTCTCTTATAGCGTGATCCACATTGATTTTGGAACATTGCTTAACCGCTTCCACAAACTGAATTCAATGGATAAAGATTTTTCTGACTAATCCCAACCAAATCACTACAAAATCTGTAAAACAACGCTAAATCTTTGTTAAAGTATCACTAAGCAAACGCTCCCATTGAATAAAACTTGTTTCGTCAGAAATATTTTCCAGAATTCTCACTCATGAATATGTACGTACTTCAAAAAAATGACAATTTCACGAAATCCTCAACATTAACACCAATTAGGTATTTGTGGCATCAACAATTTAGATCTGATTTTGATATAAGTTATGAAATCATACGGGTAAATTTTATTTCAACGAACAAGGTCACTTGGTGGTTCCTAAACATCAAAATGTGAATATAAAAAAAAGGAAATGTGAACCGACACGCGTAAGTTTAATTAATTGCCTAAATAACCAATAAAATTTTTCGTCGAGACGGTATCTCCATATTTGCATAAACCGATGAACGTTCGATAAAATCTATAAATTTGCGAAATAATGAGTTATTTATTTTTATTCGATTTTCAAAATTTAAAAACGTCTTAGACTTACAAACGGTTTATAGAAAAAATTGGTGTTTACAACATGTATAATTACAAACAAACACCTAAAGCTTTGAATTGCACCTCTTTTGCGTCAAGTTCAAATAATTAAACATGTTGACTTTTTCCAAGTATAAAATAATTAATTAATAAAAAAGCATGTGAATGACTATCAAATGATTTCAAGTTACATGACCCTCAAATACATAGTAAAATATTCTAATAGGCATAAAACTGAGCCTTAAATTGTCAAATATTTCTTAATCGACGAATAGCAGATGAGTATGTACTTCTTCAGTAATTTATAACAATACAAACACTTTAACGATGCTACAAGGACAAACCTTTCTCATATTTTAAGATCATATCCGACATGCTGAGCTTCATTTCTATCGCTCATACGTACATTTTCGAACACGTTTAAACATGATAAATTCAATACTCCAATAAATTTTAAAGTAAACGAGTAATAAACGCGCGTGCATGCAAAAAAAACAACTAATATGCGCATTTTATGATCAAAGAACAAAGTTTTTAAAGGTACCCGTGTAGATAACAACGTTTACTTGAATATATTTCCAATGATCATTACCCTGATCGATGATTTCCGCACCTTGGAGATTATAAATCGTGATATAAACCGTTGTTTGTTTGAATTGATATATAAACAAACACCGAGTATTTCCCGTTGCTGAGTATTGTGGTCAGAATTTTCCAAGTTAATGAACCTAGCACGTTTTAAAATTTTATTTTACTGATTCACCTTTAGTGAAATACGAAAACAATGTCAACTTCCTATATATAAAACGAGTTTTATTGGTTGTCGCACAGTTTGCGATTACATCTGAGATTGATTTGTCAGATTTATCGATAATAGAATAAGATGTTTGAAAAGTCTTTAAATTGAGATACGTCGAAGTATCGTTTATTCTTTCATTATAAATTTCGTAGCGTATATATGGTGATTTGTTCTCCGCTGCGAGTCCATCATGAATAAGATACTGGTAAGTTTTTTTTTTATTCTGAATAATACGGGGTTTGATATCTGAAAAGGAAACATTTCCTTTATCCCAACTCGTGTTTTTGAAGTTACATTAATTTGGCAAAAACTATAGAATTAAGTCTCTAATTAATATAATTTCCACGGAATACGATGGCAAGACTTTTTTTACTCCCATTTAATAATTTGTCATTTCCTGTTAAGATAGGGGTAACTTGAAACCTGCTTTTTGAAAAATAATCATTATACCAAGATACATTTGTTATAAAAAAAACACTTTTACGGCTCATTTTCTTATTTTTTTTCCAAACGAATACTAAATAGGAGCATTTACTTACAATAAAAAAACATATTTACACAAGTACACGTAACTCAATCTGCCAATTGATTCGTCACATTGTAGATCAACAATTTTTGGATATTTTCCAATTAATTTACTTCGAATTCGTTTACATTTTACAGATATATTTCGGATTGATTTACACGATAACAGCACTTCCGCAGCAATTAACATACTACGGAGCCCCAAAATCAAGAGAACGATCACCCAAAAGTGAAGTAGAAGTATTTTTCGGGAAACCTTTACCACTGCCAAATAATCCACCAAAAGATCCGAAAAGCCCAAATAAACACAAAGGAGAAGCGGAAGACTTCACACCTGCGAATCCAACTCCAAAGAGACCACCTAAAATACCACCTCTTCCGACCAACGTTCCAAAACCATTTTATCCTTCGAAGCCCTCTTATCCTCCGACATTATACCCGAAAAAACCACCACCGACGACAAAAACTCCGTCGTTTTTTCCTTGGACTTACCAATACCCTAGTTCACCTCCTAAATATCCATTTTCGGTGCCAAATAATACACCTACTTTTCGTCCTATATATCCTACAAATCACTCTCGGGTATTTCCCACTACGCGGAATACTTTCACTTTTTCTACCACTAAAAGACCACTGAATCCAACGAAAACCACGGTTTTTAACGCGGTTCCTGAAAATACGTTTCCGTCATCGAGTACAACAGCAACGCCGAAATATAGTTCTCCTTCGGGCCCTTCAAGTACACCGGCTTGGATTTATCCACCGCGTCCATCTTGGCCTCGGAAATATCATGTGGTTTCTAATACACAATCCTTTAACGTAAATAAAGCCAATATTGGAAACAAAAATCGCGTTTTACCTAGGTTCATATCAGAACGAGTTGAAAGCGATGGAAATATAAAACTGGGGTAAGTGGTAAAATCAGACGATTCTTGAAAGAGTGTTGGCATAGATTAGGATACTATTTGCACCTTCTTTTTATTCTCTGCAACTTATTTGACGTCTTGAAATTAATATGTAAATATATGCGGATCGGTGATAGAGTCACACGCGTTTCAGTAGGTACATTTTATAAAGATTGATTCTTATTTAGACGCTGCGCTTCTTAAATCATAACATTATGATGAGAGCATATCTTCACGTACTCGCGTATCTTCTAATTTTATTACAAAACTGCGGGCAGTTATTTTGATATTTTTCATGCGCAGATTCGAATCTCCATATGGTTTACCACTTGAAGTAGATAAACGGTTACGAAAAGAATAAAGAAACGAAATTTTCTCGGAAGGTTCACATTCAATATTCTCAGAAGATGAGAATGAGAACCCACTAAATATTGTTTGCAAAATGAAAAGAACTATCGAAATGAGGATTTCAAGATTTTTCATTCAGATATTCTTTTTAATTCGAATTTTGAAGAACATCAAAAAAAAGATTTCATTGATAAACATGGACACGCTATGATTCCTTACACGTGTCACATTATTCAAGATTCAAATAAAAACAAGATGGCGGACGTTGTTGAATTCAGTGATGAATTTCAGATTTCATTTCAGAAGAAGTGGCTTCACATCGAAGCGTTGAAATATGTCCTTTTCCTTGGATATCGATAGTACAATTTGGATTATTGAACTTTTTTTCTAGTCGTTTATTTCATACTGAATATTATTTATGAATAAATGAACGTAGGTACCTAAAAAAGTTTCTTTGAAATAATTTTGCTAGACGAGATGTACAAATGTTTGTTATGATGCATTCAATATGCAATTTTTAAATATTTCAATCGGTTACAATGATTCGTCTCACAACATATTATACTTTTAAATTGATTCCAGTCATCGTGGGCTTGAGCATTTCGAATTTAATACGTTAATACTTTTATCGAAAAAATCGTCCTACTATGCAACGAGCCAGAGTTCATTGTATCTTAAATATACAAGATTGGTTCATCGTTGATCAGCATAATGTTACGCAACACCATACGAATCATTTGGATTACATTGGTTCAATATTTGTTCATCTTCGCATATTTAACCGTCGGTTGAAAAATATCACTTCCTATCGAAACATTCCTCAACAATCACGAACATGATAATCACATGTAACATCACGCCGAAGGAACTGCTGGAAGTATCTACTTGAAATACACCGACCATTATATCTCGCTGTTATCGAATTGAAAACGATAACGTTTCATTAACATTTTTATATACTTTCGTACAAACGAAAAAAACGATGGAAAGATGGGAGCAGAAAAACTTCAAGACTAGTTCGCAGTAGCGAAAACTATTCTGTAGGTCAAGGTAAACTACATACTCTTCTTGAACATCTTCAAAACGGTCTATGGTAAATGACAGACATCATTGGTAGACTTACATAACGAAGTTGTAATTTCTATTTTTACATGAGTGATGCACTAACGCGGATGATTTTCGTTCACAAATTGGAAAAATTTCGCGATGGAAGGTTTCGGAGAAGTACAGTACATTATTTACATGCAGTGTGACAGCGAGTGCTGTTTTATCACTTCTTGTGCTATCGTGAAATTAAAATATCACTTCGGCAGATAAACTTGTACAGTATTATTCCGAATGAATACGATTCTACGAAACCATGAACTACTTACCCATCAGGTGCAATAACTGCATACCAGACAGAACAGCAACGGCGTGTGTGAAACAATTGTTATATTTTTGTATCTGTTCGCACAATTCGTTGATAAACCGAACAATTATTCAAAGGTATCTTGTATCTTCGCACAAACGTATTTAAAAGTGACACTTTACACTACATTTTAACATGATAAAAGGAGACAAATTGAAGTCTGAAATTACTCTTACCTTATCAATGTATAATATCAATGCACATTGATTCACGAAACAACCGAATTTTTCTCAAATTTTAAAAAAATTCTATGTAAATTTGCAAGACAATTATTGGTTGTAAAGTAATGAACCACAAACATAGACTCTTATCATTATTTTTCCAAAAGATCTATATTATTCAACAAATCTGAGCTATCTACTTCTGGAAATAAGAAAGGACCCTGGTTAGGCAACCTTTATGTCACACCGCTGATATCTACAAGCGCAGAGAATAAGCTACCTCCTCTCCTTGGATTCCATGAAATTCAGATAATGAAAAGAAAACTCGAATGGATTGAAATAATAAAAAATCAATATAGGAATCGTAATTATCGTCAAAGATTTTTACTACCCCCACCATTATCTGATCTTTATGATGTATCTTAGAAATGGCAAGCTGCAAGTATCAGATATCTATTTAAAAACTGAAGAAAAGTAACATCTCTTACAAATTACATACATATTAATTGATATTTTGATGATTAATTCGATAATTAATCGTTAAATGGACATAAATACGAATTAGCCAAATTAGGAAATGTTGATAACGTTGAAATAAATATATGAAAACACCAAAACGCCACGTTTTAGATTACGTGAACTTGATGAATGGTCTTGCACTCGGCAATGATAACACTTCCTTCAAACATGCTGTCTATTCGAACTCCAAAGATGCTTCCTTTTACTTCTTCCATCCCATCGATACTAATATCGTTGGAAAACTTGGTATCATCTTTTATCAGGTTTTGTCAATTAGAAAATACCGAACTGGGTGGGCGATTATATTCATCTCAGCCATTATGCTTAAGTAAGAAATTGGGTGTGTTTGTCACCGTTAGCAAGCCGTACAGTAACTTGATTACGAAATCGGGAAGTAGGATAGCACTTAATGTGGGATGGTTATTGGATCTTCATCGGATTAATGTGCAACAGAAAAGAGAATGGAATCACAAATTTCATGACTAATGATGGGACTCGTTTACAATGATTTGCATGTAATAGTATCTCGTCCGCGTTTCTTAAACTGAATTATTAATATGCAAAATGATTGGGCATTATGTTTGATCGTATAAAAACTCTTACTTTTGTTTTATCGTTCAGAAACGCTTTGAATTGTTGCCGCGCTAGATTGTCGTACAGTAGAAAAAAAGAAGATGAATACGGTATGTGTTTTTTATTCTAATTTTTCAATCAGTACATATTTCGTTTTTATGTGGAGTTGAAATTGCTGGGTGACAACAAGAATTTCGTGATTTGATGAAGATGTTTTGTTTGGCCTTGAATGTCTCGTTCGGAATGTTTTTTATTTAAATGTACTTTCTTTCTTGCGCATAAATTTAGAACCTAACGCAATGTGGTGAAGTAAAGAGCACGTAATCAATTTACCATCTCAGTTTCATCTGCTATTAGGTTTGCAAAAAAGTAACTTTTTTAGTAGAAAAAGAAAGATTCGCTTTGATTTTTTAGTGAATTGTTCGTGTTGTAATTATCGACATTGAAAAGAATAACGATTGTTTATTACCTCTTCACATCACGTTAGTTGTCACTTATATTTTATTATGTTCTTACTTCTTACATGCAATGCGAGTTGGTAATCATTTATTCAGTGTAGGAGAAGGATCAAAGATAGTTAAAATATTTACATTGATGATTGAAAAAGATCATCATGAAAATTACAATTTCCTTTAAATTTCGGATTTTGTTTGATAACTTGAATAACTTTATAGCTCTAAATCTGAGAATAATTTTAGAATCATCTTACAGGTAATCACTTTGATCCTGATTCTTTCTCCATGTATTTTATCATTACCTCAATATTCAGAAGATGCTTATAAAAGAGAATTCGAAGAACCAGAAGCTCAACAATATGACGAAGATTCGCAATATCAAAAAAGAGTTCCCGTAGCTGCTGAAAAACCAGCCAGGCCTTTTGCCAGAGTAGTACACAGAGTGGCTCAACCAACTGCTGCTTCTTTGCCAGAACGTTACTCTAGACCTCAACCTCAACTATTGACACGTCAAGAAGAAACATACAACAGACCGTCACCTCAGTTACCAACCCTTTTCACTCAAGATGAAAAATATATTAAACCTCAGATACAAACTGTAACTCCTCCGCAAGAAGAAGAATATAATAGGCCATTGTTGCAAATACAATCGATACAAGCTGCTAGTTTGCATGAAGATAAATATAAAGCTGTTGATAATAAATACAGTACTCCCATTCCAATTATCAAGTATGATAAATCTCAGTCTTTAGACGGCAGTTACAAGACGAGGTATGTACTCGTACTTGAGTTTTTTCTCATCTCCTACGATCAAGACAAACACTAGAGTAGTTGTTTATTTCATGTAGAAGTAGATATTGTTGCATATATACGTTATTAAGGAATAAGTTCTCGCATTCGTGGCTTGAATTTAATCATACTGATTTTTTTATCCTTTTTTTATAGCTATGAAACTGGAAATAACATCGTTGCCGAAGAATCCGGTTTCATAAAAAATATTGGAGTTAAAGATCAAGAAGCTTTAGTACAACAAGGATCGTATTCCTACACCGCTCCTGATGGAACTGTTATTAACACTTCATACACAGCCGACGAAGGTGGATTCAGAGTTGAGGGATCTCATATACCAACGCCTCCTCCTATTCCAGAAGAAATTAGAAAAGCTTTGGAAACCATTTATGAAGGAATAAAACAACAACAAGTACGTTTCAATTTTTAAAATCGAGTTCAATTCTCTATCGTGTAAATGTAAAGATTGACATTGTCGATACCAACATTTTTCGTCTCTCTATTTGATGAAAAATTTTATAAAAACTCGAAAATTTCGATAAATAGTGTATTCGATTTATTCGTTCCCTGAAAGCGTCGCTGCTATTCGAAACCTCATATGTCGAGAAAATTTACGACATAAATGTCTGTTTTGATGATTAATCTAGATATATTCATATTTTTGTTCGAAAGCACGTGTACGTTAAATTATGTACAAGGTTTAACAATAATAAATTATCGTTGATATTCTCAGCACTAATTATACTTTAATAACCTCATTAATACATTTCATCTTTTAGGAAGCGGAAGCCAGAGAGGCGAAATATGGTAAAACCAGGCCAGGGTCTGCTGAAGAAACGAATTCGATTTCTGACAATTATCCAACGAATTACCCAACATTTACGTAGATCAACTTGAAGTAAAATAATATTACGGAAATATCTGATGGAATATCCAACTTTTAAGACTGAGTAACCGCAATGTTGTGGGTTTTCCTTCATTGGAAAGAATTATTTCATTAGGTACCTGTGCCTATAGCCTTTGTGAAAATGTATTTGTAATTCTTATAATTTTTTTATATTTTGTTGATATACATAAAAACATTTTAAACGACGTTTAAAAATTTGTTACAATTTTTTAGTTTGGTTTTTACGAAATGTCTTTCATGAAGGAATATCCAATGAGTACTACATTTTCTGATGTTTATTTACGAGTAAAATAGCAATATTTTCATCCATTAGAGGTTAATACCTATTCATCGTTGAATACAAAAGTAGGTACATATATTTATGTGAAACAAAATAGAAACAAAGAAAAGTGTACAATTTACTTGATAAGAACTGTACTTTATCGTATTCGTGATATTTGTGCGCGATCTTATCGCGGCATTCGAATATGTGCGTCTCTGACTAAATTATACGTTTGTCACAATTCGATCTCAGATTAAATACGTAGTTGATATTAAAACGTTTACTCAACATTTTGAAATATTTCAGTTGTAATGTCATACTAATGTTTCTGTTAGAAGATAAAATTGTATGAAATCAATTTTTAAACCTACAGATTCAGTTTCTCTGGAAATTAACGAGCAGCATCCGTATCAACGTTTTTTCACGCGGGCAAGTTCAGAAAATATTTAGGGCTCGGCTAGAGGGACGACGCGATGCGATTTAAAAAAAAGTCGCTAGCTATGATTGTTTGTATTGGGACGACTACACGAATATTTTTTATTTTTTTTATAGAAAAATCTCGTTGCATCGCTTCGTTTCGCGTCGTCCGTCTAGCCAAGCCCTTATGCGGTATTTTTAAAAGTTGAGCTAATGGCTACGCTGGTTATAGCTGATAAGGCAGAAGTTTTTTTTGCTGATAATGATTTTTTTTCAACTTGAATATCGAAGCTGATGCAATGTTCGCCGTTCGCGATTTAGTCGTTTGCGTTTACGTCTAGATGTACTATGTTTCGTTCAATTCATAATCATTTGGTAATCTGAAAACATCAGGAGTTTCGTTTCCACTTCAAATATTTTTTGCAGAGTAAGATAGATAACTTTATTTGCAAACTTTATTAATTGTTAGATGTACAATAACATCAATAACAGTTTTTTTTTTAGTGAATCGGTCATGCTTAATTGCTTATTCTTTAGTAAGTTGGATTTTGAGTACTGTTTTATGTGGAGGAATGATGTTGGAAAACGTAAACAAAAGAAACTAATTAATTATTTCAGGAGTGCCAATTTTGCAACAGAAAATTTGTACATGTTATTAGTGATAACTATAGTATTTCCCACCAGAGAAGATTTGATTTTGATTTGATTTGATTTTGATTTTGATTTTGATTTTGATTTTGATTTTGATTTTGATTTTGATTTTGATTTTGATTTTGATTTTGATTTTGATT
>QBDW01005156.1:0-44781 GCA_003261595.1 Maconellicoccus hirsutus | reverse complement strand
TGTAAATTCTTCAAATACTTTTAAAAAATGTCAACTACAAACTGATGACTTGGGCTTTTATGAAAAAATGCATTTCAACTTGACTCCCTCATCATAATTTTTTTTCAAAGATGAAATTATAAAATTTTTAAACAAATTTCTAACGAATATTTCAACTTTTCTCTTCAACTCTTCATTTCCCATTTTTTCAGCTAATTTTTTTTATTACATGCACTTCATCACCAACCACAACTCGATTATTTTTTTAAATAAAAAAATGAACAACGAACGTAGCCCAACTGACCCGAAAAATTAAACGAATTTTCATTTCTACCCCAAATTTACATTTTTTTTTCGCACGTATGACGCAAAAAAAGACAATATTTCCAAACCACCCTCTTTGCTTAACCTAGCCTTGGCTTCAATACCATTTAAACCCGGCACAGCAACGGTACATCACGCAATTTCCACGTATGCTAATAAGCGTAAAATAATTTCTTAATTTCGCCAACTCTCGAGTGGCTCGGTAAATTGGACGCTTCTATAAATCGTAACACGTGAAATTACGACGCTACAAAGTACGAATTATACGAAGACACGGTGACGAAAAATCCTTCGGACCTAGGTAATCGTTCGAATTACGGCTTAAATGTAATTTCGTATTAAATTAGGGATACCGGCTCAGATGATAAAAAATTTTACCGATTCATTCACGTCGATAAGCACGACCGCACACAAAACTGTACACGTTACGTTCGTTTTAAAATGTGCATTGACAAAACCACTAATCAAATATCGCGTTTACCACATCATACTTGAACTTGGCGTCGTGTGTTTTTTTTCATCATGTATACGTAATATACACGGTGGTACGTGCTTGTTATATGCGACTCGTTCGCGTATACATTGTGTACGCGGATGTGGATACTTTTACTTTTGATAAATTGACTCACCAATCGAAATATATTATTGCTCGCGAAACAGCGAGGTGACTTCCTGTCATACAGTAAATCTCATTCTCGCGTTTTAAAGCCCATAGCCTCGAGTAGCTAATTAAAAATATCTATAAAAACGTCTCCGCGTAGAAAACCGGTACGACTCGGAATTCGGTAATTTACTTTCTATAAGCAAATAATACAATTAACGAAGATGCTCGTAAAAGCGACCAATAATTCATGAAAACGAGCCAACGTACTTCAGATGCAACGCCATCTAGCTCAATGAAAATTTCGAAGTGGTTAACAATCATCGTGATCTAATTTGTACATAATAGCAGTGCCGGATTACCCATAAGAACGATTAGGCAGTTGCCTTAGGCCTACGAAGGTTTAGGGTCTACGAGACTATGTTTTTTTTATTTTGAATAATAACTATAGCGATGAAAGCGATGAAAATCAAAATTCGAAGCCAAATTAATTTTATTTACCTTAAATTGTTTTGATTTTTTTTTTACAAATTTTTATTTGCCAAATATTAAAAAAATTTTTAAACTATAAAGAATTTTTTTGAAGAAGGGGCAGTGAATATTACTTGTCCTAGATAAATTCCTTTATGCGCCACTGATCAAAACACAAGAAATCTTGTAAAATAAAAATGAGAAAGTTAGAACAACCCCTAACATGTCCAATCTCATCCACATAGGCGGAAATGAACCATATTTTTAGGGGGGGGGGCTTGAGCCTCAAGCTCTATGTACCCTACTAAAAAAAATGAGAATCTGAGACACCAAAAAAAAACCGCAATGTGAATAAAGCAGATTTCTGACGTCATTACCCACATTAAAAAAATACAGTATTGCCAACCAACATATAGAAATTTAGCTATGTGTAGAGTGTCGGACATTCCATACGTTTTACTGTTTTTTCACCACTTACACTACTTTGTAATACGAACGTATACTAACTGCTGCTTTCATTTAAAAAAATACGAATTTCTTTTGAAGGGACTAATTTTTTGTTTGGGGGGCTTAGCCCCTTCGTGTCCCCCTCTTTCCGCCAATGCTCATCCATACAATTTTCAACAAATCATCTACTTTTACACTTGAAAACTATAATAAAAACGAACATTGATTCTTAAAAGATCATCCACGCTGCTCAAAAACAAAATTACTGCGAACTTTTACTTTTTTCTCTTGACGTCCTGAAATGAAAAAATCGTTCGAGTTGGTGGGAACGCGCCAACCAATGGGTGCATTCCACAGACCAAAATCATCAGTTCGGTAATTACTTTTTATTTTTGTAGCCTGTTTACCCGCCATACCACAAAAATTCAAAATCCTTCATGAGATAATTCGTCAAAAATTTTAACTTTAAGAAAAATTGGAGAAAAAATTCGTTGAGGGGGTGACAATGAAATCCTCGATTGCCTTGGACCTACGAAACCCTTAATCCGGCACTGCACAACATCGACGCATTAATCACGATAACGTCAAACAAATCCGAACAATTGAGAATCACTGACCATAATGATACCAAGATAATTGTTTAGTCTACGCTCGCACAGATGCAGATGAAATGTACATCTTATTAATGTTAAAAACCTCCTGCGTTATTCTCGATTAAAAGAAAAGATATGTAAACGCGTATAAATCACAAGTACCAACAGATCTACCGTGTAACTTTAGAAAAAATTATCACGTCTGTTCGTGGTTTTAACACAAACGTAACGGTATAAAAATTCTATAAACGTTTCTGCATTATTCCAAACCTGTTAAAAAATTACTTCACAACGAGCACGATCGATATAGCAATTTCCACCATCTCCCGCATTCAATCTTGCAAATTTACCTGTAACACAAAAGGCGAAAAAATTTCTCAAATTACAACCTCACAACGCAACCTATACCTATTTAAGATCCTATACGTCCAAAAAAAAACCATAATTACTGACGCAAACTCTGGTCACGAAACGCGTAATTTTTTATTCCAACTTGGCGTCAGCTTTAAAAGAAGCCAAAAATAAGCAACGGGATAAAACTTATATATGCCGAGGTAGATATGTATTTTTATTTTCTACCTTCGGGTCATTCTCAGATATATACTGGAATTGGATTTTTTTTTCCTTTTTCTTATATAAAACGAAATATTATTTATTTTAAAAACTAAACAGCTTTCGATTCTCTGGGTCCTTTTTCCATACACGTGTACGCCACGTAAAAAAATAAAAAAAAATGTAAATTCGTTCGCAAATGAAATCACTTTTATAAATAATCCCAACGAAGATTTAACCGTATCAACTTCGGACGACATGTGTTTTTCTATTATCAAAACCCAACCTCGTAAATCTCACACAATGAACGTATTCCGTCGACGCAACCCAACTTTTTCTCCAGCCGAGGCTATTTCCACTTTAGAGTTTTCTAAAAAGATGCCTTCGTCGAAAGGCAAACTTACTGTAAAAGATTAGTCGAGCGTATAGTTCAAAGCGTTTTGTTTAAAAAACTATCAAAAATTCCACTAACGATGGTAAAACTTGAGTAATTGACAACGTGACCTTTAACTGGAACTCCGTGCAAATCCCAAGTTTTCTTTTAGTTGAATATCTACTATTGGCAACGTTATTTCGTGAAACTTGGCAACGTTGTAATGCACGAATAATTGCGTCCTTCGGTCTTGTTATTTCGCTCAAAGAAGTTATTTGCATTTGTAACGTAAAAGACGAAAAAAATGTACCTTCATTTTTTCATGGAAGAAACCCGTTATTCTTTCTTCCTACTAAAAAAATACATACTTTTTTGTCCAAATTTCGGCTACTTAGAAATCATCGGTGCTCGAGTTCGTTATTTTTTGCATCATTTTATTTCTCATAAAATTACCCTCCCCCTTTCTACCGTCAATTTTACAAATAAAAATCATTTCCTATTCGTTATCAGCAATACTTACTATTCTTTTTTAATTTTAATGCATAATTATAATTTTATTTCAAAATTTATTTGAAAAAAAAAAACAAAAACAGTAAATTGCGAAAATGCATGAACGTTAAATATGTAAACTTGCTACTGTATTTTTCAAAAATTATTTTTATTTTAATTTCAAAATTTTTGAGGCGAAAGTTTGTGCTTAAAATATAAACAAATGTTGAGTTTAAAAAATAATTAATTGATTATGCAATATTTTTCAGAAATTGAGAAGAGCTAAGAATCAAATGAAGAACATCAAAAAAGGGGTTTTTCAAAAAAGTTTATTTCTAACTTGATGAAGCAAATTTTTTATATAAATTTAAATTAATTTTGATAAAATAGTTATTACTAAATTATTAATATTATGTTTTTAAAAATTGCCCTAGCAAAGAAGAAATAAAAAGTAAGAAAGAAATCCAATTAATTAAGCTATCTTTAATGATTTATTAATTATCATTGCATTTATTTACGGGACAAAATTCTCTCAAACAATTTTTTTAAATTACCAATTTTTTTTATTTTTGTTCAAAAATTGTCAATTTTTTTCAACATTTACTGGTACCTAAAAAAAATATTGAATCTTTCAGTTATAATCTTTTTTTGAAAATCAAGTCCTTCGATAGTCTTCAGATTAAAAAACCAGTGGTAAGTAGATTCACTGAGCCTATCAATAACTGCTCAAATTGGTAATCAGCTCAGAACAATATGACGAATTTTCAATTCCTCCTCATTTTTCAAGGATTTCATAAATAGTAAATTTTGTAGCACTTGAGTTACACATACTGTTTTATGAATACATAATATCCTATCAATTGTCAAAATATTAAGTTCAAGACATACGCGTATAACATGTCCCTTCCTCCACAAACGTATTCCACTTCGTTCACTGACAAGGTCACAATAACACGAAGTGAATTTATTACGATGTTCGTCTAATCGCAAGAGTAATGAACCACATTATGAAGTAAAAACTCGAACGTGAAAATATTCAATCGAGATATTCGAGCTTCTGTAATTCCACATTTTGAAACTCACAACTTGAATCGAGTTGAATTTCGTATTTTCAAAAAAACTACAAATTTCTCACTCGAACAGTACAAAAAACACTCCAACGCAGAAGTAATTTTTTCGAAACCAAAAAACAAACAATTAAACGTAATATTTTATTACATTTTTTGCAAACTATATACATTTTTTTACGACCGGTTATAAAATTATTTATTATTTCTCGAGCCAACGAAACCGCTCCGAGAATTGCTCGCCTCTCGAACACGCTCCACTTTCATCAAATACCTCACCAAACTAGATCGACTTCCGATCGACATAGCGACGTGAAAAATCCCCACGAAATACCTTATCGCACGTGATATTACAAAAACTTAATCGTGCCAGCTTAACAAGGTCGTGCTTACGCTTTACAAGGTTAAGTTTACCGATACCCGCCGATGTTACCATACTTTTCATCGGCTAATTATCTAATGATCTCATCAGAATATGTTCGATTCGAACGTGATCAATTGATACGCGCATTTTCTCCATGATACACTCACTTGAACATCCGCCAATTCGCGGCGAGCTAATCTACATCTTCGGATGTTTCACCGTACCTCGAGATGATCTCTTCCTTGATGGCGGCGGTCTATGGTCATTAGCGAGCACAACCTTGTAACATCACCGTCATAATTTACCATTTGATGAAGCGGTAAAGTGAATCATAACGCTGTGAAGTAAGACGTTTCAAACAACGCTTCATAATTTCCCCCATCCCCCCTCGCGCCTCGTACATCTCAGCTAATTGCTTCGTTACGTAAATACACGCCGCTTACAGTGTCAACTTGAAAAACCAACTGTATACGCCATACGAAACAGCGTCGAATAAGTCGTAATATCCTCATAGGCTTTAATTGACCGGCTACCATTTTGATATAGTTTTAATTACTCGATTATACAATTCATCGTGTTCTTCTTGCGTCGCGAGCGTGTTTTCTTAATAACCTTGATAATACCGAAAATCAAATTTCCTACCTATACTCGCGTATAATAAACAATAAAAAAATTCTACCGTAATTACCGCCTGTGCGTACGAGTATTTCGCAATAAACCGCCATACAACGTTTTTTCCCTTCGTTTCGATCGAAGAAATAACGTTTATTAACATTTTTAATGACATGTGGTAATTGATAATGACAACGTCGGCAACGAAGCCGACGCCTGTGGCCTATTAAATCCATCGGTCTTCCATTCGGAACCTTCTTTCGGATTTTCTCTTATCGCACTTGACCCGAGTTTTTAAGACGAAATTTACGCCACATTATCTACCTTTTTTCCAATTTCGAGTTTATATTTTCCAATGTACGGGTCTATTAGCGTAATGAAACTCCGCAAATAGGGTTATTTTGGTGTTGATATGAGGAAGGAGGGGGGATTTGAGCCCAATGATTATTTGAGGGATTGTCATTGGATAGAAAAAAATGATAAAAAATCATAAATAATTTTTATTCGAATACCAACTAGAATATCTTCTATTTTTGTTGAATATCGGTAAAATCAGGTGAATATTGAGGAAAATCCTGGATCTATAGGAAATAGAGGATTTGTCTTCAATTTACACTTCATTATTTTTCAAAAACAGTTTCGTCGTTAATTTTTCCTCAATTTTCTGGCTTTCTTGGGTTCACCTTTTCGTGCTTTTCCAAAAATATGATTTTTATTGCATAAAGAAGGGTGACTTTGTATCATTTCATTCAAAAATCGATGCTTCGGTGAAAAAAAAAATTAAGATAGCCTGTGGCTAGTTGGCTACTTGCATTTTATTTTCAATAAATTATTGTATTTTTTATCGCGATAAAATTGATTCGCATACATCTCCGTCATGAAGATCCGCCCTTCTTCCATTAAAAACTTTATGCATTAAAAATTCATCGTTACTTTAGTACCCATTATCTTTTTTATTCATATACATACAACTGTTTAAAGCGATGATCAACGTATTTGTTAATAATTCGTCGCAAGGACTTCGAAGAATTGCACGTCTGATCATGTTTTTTAAGAGTACAAATTTTTATTTTAAAAGAACCATTTTTTTTTCAACTTGAAAAATTATTGCTGAGTCATGATTAAGCTTTAAAAAAATGACTGTTTTTACGCTTCTAAATATTTGCTATTTAATAAGATGTTTTTTGATAGATAGGAAATTTTTTATGAGCTATGGGAATTTTTTTCTCATACGTATTTATCTGGTAAAATTCAACTAAATTTTGGCAAAAGTTTTTCAATTTTCTGATTTTTACAGATTTTTTGGTTTTTTTACCAATAGTACAGTCATTTTAGGTCAAAAACCAAAATTAGTTCCCCGGAACGTAAAGTTCGGAACATAGGTGCTATACAACATGTACTTTAATATTACGGAACTTCCCATCGATCGGTTGATACCTTGCTCCCTTTTTGGGAGGTTAACGGGTCCACTTTTTGGTTTTTTCGCAATAACTCGTTTAGTTGTGAAAATTTGGAAAAAATGTCTCAACAAAAGTTGTAGAGAATAAAAAAATAAATACATTCGTATCAAAGTTTTTTTTTGTGGGAGGTTATGCAAAGGAGCTGGAGCCAGGGGAACAAACGTACTTTTTTCAATTTCAAAAAAACTCAATTAATTGCCTAAAATCAGCTAAATTGAATGTGGAAAAGTTGTCACGTTCTACATCACTTCAAAATTGTGCTCAAAACAAGAAAAAATGACCGCCGTTGACAATTAATCATTTTATGGGGGTGGGACCCCCTGCGAGACCTAACTTTTTTAGGAAAGAAATTACAAAAAAATTCTCCAAGTGAAAGTTGTAGAGCATAAAAAAACAAAAATTTTCATCCCAACAAATTTTTTGTAGGTAGACGCGGCAGCGAGATATCTTCCAACGAATAGAACAAACCACAGAAAATGACAAAACCTGAAAACTTGATGTAGAACCTTCAAACCCCCAAAATGGGGACAAAATATCAACCGATCGGTGGGAAGTTCTGGAATACTGAAGTATATGTCATACTATAACACCTATAACCTGAATTTCTCGTTCCGGGGAATTAATTTTGGATTTTTTGGACTTTGCCATTTTCCCTGGTTGATTTACCATCATGTTACTCATCGGAGAATATCTAGCTGCTGCGTCTACCTACAAAAACTTTGTTGGAATGAAAATTTTTGTTTGGAGAATTTTTTTGTAATTTCTTTCCTAAAAAAGTTAGGTCTCGCGAAATATTGGGAAGTTCCGGAATATTAAAGTACACGTTGTATAGCACCTATGTTCCGAACTTCCTGTTCCGGGGAATTAATTTTGGTTTTTGACCTAAAATGACCGTACTACAAGTGAAAATTACGAAAAATATTTTCTTTTTTTAAAACTTCTAACCATCGTTTTTTTTTTTTTAATTTTGAGAAATTAATTTCGATTTTTTTTCATCTTTGACTTGAATTTTTATTTTTCTTGAAACTCTATCAATGTATTGTTGAGAATGGAGACAAGAGGGCAATTAGGCTTTGGCATGGGAGAATTTTCAAATAATTCCATTAAGTGGACAACTTGCCCTAATTTCTTTCACTTGAAATTTCATATTACGAACAAATTAGGAAGTGGCCCCAAACATTCAGTATTGGCCCAAGATCTTCGTAGCATCGCCCATGATTTTCCATTACCTAAAATTACCAGATCCTATTTTTCGTCCCTTCATCCGCTAACCCAATTTGAAAAAAAACATCACGTACTCCCCACCCCTTCTTCCACCGCACTTTCACGTTAATCAAAAATGATGTTTTTTAAGCAAAACGAAAAAAAAACAACGAATTTAATTTTCTCATATCGGTACCAGTACGCGCAGCGTAGTTATAAAAGAACAAACATAATAACGTAAAATTACTCTTCGCCAGCAAAACGAAAACTCCTCCGTGAAACTTTTCCACAAAGAAGCTTCCTCTATATTACACACGACAATGATCCGATTTCGCGCATTGCATTAAAAAACACAACCTCCATTCGTCGCGCGTTTTATATCGATGAAAATATGTAACTTTTCCCAAAATTTCCGCTTAGCTGGAAAATAAGAAATGCCATAGGCTCTAAAGTCAATTTGGTCGCACCGTCGCACCCTCTTGGATTATAATCGAGGCGACAAATCGGGCTAATCATCGGTTAAACGCGAACAAAAGTGTAATTTTTTAAACACCCGTAATACCGTAGCAATATACACGGCGACGAATATTATAAAAGAGATTTAATTTATTTGCGCGTGTTAGACGCGGACAAAGCGTTAAAATAATGATCTTTCCTTGTCGGGTTATTTTCAGCGTATTTTTACTCTCTATACACACCGAGTTGAATCAAGCAAAGCGTGCAATTGTTCATCGCGTCGTAATTCTCGTTTGTCAAGAGCGCTAGCCCGTTTTACACTGAACAATTAACGTCATTATCGCGTAATTTGCAGTCGACGCGAAAAAAAACTAATAAATTTAACGTAGTACGCACGCACGCGCCCGTCTCTCCCAACAAGATACGCCGAGATAAACGTGTAAACGACGCGTTTTACCGATTTAAGAAAAAAAAAAAAGAACTCTTTATTAAATTTTCATTTATAAAAATAAAAAAGTGCTCGAGCACGGCGAATACGAAGTCGCCGGCGCGCTTCTTTCTGTATTTTCGACGTGTATTTTAGGTATATCTGTGTGTCGGTGTCTATGCTATGCAGCCACGCCGATGTTCGTTGGTTATTTATGAAGAGTATCTTTTTCCTTTTGTGTTGTAAATTATTCTTCGTATAGTAACGTGTATATACACCGCTGGTGTTGGTGTGCATCTATATACACGCTACGATAAACGAGAGAGCAGATATTTACAAAATACTATTGTCAAATAAATAAAATCGTGTATATACTGTTCAAAATGCTAGACGGTCTTGAAATGTGTACGAGGACATTGATCCGAATGTCCTAATTAATACTTTAAAACGTAAGCGCGAAAATTATTTTACGTAGTTTGAATATCGTCGCATATTTGTCTCCATTATTGGCACCGACGACGGGGTACAGGGGGCAGGGCACCGATGAGTCGAAGCAATGCGCTAAAACAACGTCTCAATTGTTTCACCATTAATATTATCGACCGAAGGAAATTTTAGACCATTACCAAATATACCACGAGGCAAAGTTATGCATTTCTTGAAATATTTCGTTCTATTTTGAAATGAAAAAAGTAACATGAAAATGATCGAACGTTTGGGATTAATTAATTATTAAGCGTTGAAAACGTCGTAAACGGTGCCAAATTCGCGTGAAAACTTTCACGTTCTCATTAATGTGAATATAAACATATGTCGAACAATTCGTCGATACGATCAATAAATCGATGTACATAAAAACAACGCCAAAACCAAAAGTAAAACCACATACGTATTTGAATAATAATGTGATACTGATAGACAACAGTAACACTTATCAAACAACACACAACGTGGAAAACAGGAAACAGTGCAAACAATGCAACAATAACAACCTTCATAACAAGTGCAACAATCACCTAAGGAAACAATAGCAACGTAACAATGAGTAGTAACATCAGGTAAAGAAGCTAGAAAACAGAACTATGAAGAATTATGAAATTCATTGATAACAACATCAACAAACATAACAATAGCCTCTGAAATTTAACAACTTTAAAAGCAACAATAACAACTACAACAACGTTTAACATCTACAACACGCCAAGCAACAACAATAGATATCAAAACTAAAGCTGAGAAGAACAATGCCACAAGAAAATATGAAAGATGATATAATATGCAACATATCAGATACCAGGAAATAACAAACACAACAAAAGCACCAAACAACCATGACAGTAGTGATAACAACAATGAAAACAAGACAACAATTAACATTAACAACGAACCAAAGTACAACAAATTCAGAACTGGAGACGAGGATAAAAAGCGATAGTTTATAATCAGAAAGCATATACATTTGTACACATCGACAACATCAATAACAACGACAACAATAACAACAATAACCTACAATAGCAATAGCAACAACTACAACAGCAACTGCATCAGTACTTGTAACATGAGATGAAAACGTAACATGAAGAAGAAATATTATAAAACAAATCGGAAATAAGAACAATAACTAACGTAACAATGCCAAACAATCATAACCACCTTATCAATCGCAAACAATAACACCTCCATAACCCGAAGATACTGATACAACAACAGAACTAAAATTCCGCCACAAAGAAACACTTTTGCAAACAGCTACTTGGACAACGCCAATAAAAACGAAGACGACCTGCACAATCAGTCAACGCTACCATCACTTCCACAAACAACCACGAGGCAACAAATGAACAAGTCAACATATCAACAATGACAGCACATCCGCAAATAAACAAACAAACGAACGGTTAATCAAACGACAACAATGAAAAAAAAAACACCGCGAGTGACAACTCAAAAACACGATTCAAATTACTCGGTAAAAATATCAACAATTTTCAACGCCGAAGAAAAAAACACCGAGATAATAATGTTTTTAAAACTAATACGAATCGGTGGTATTTGAAAATAAAACTTGGTTTATGCTGGAAGCTCGACCTTTAATATTAAATCACGGATATTTTCTTTCTATCGTTGTCGTGTCATTTTTTTATTTTTGTGGTCACGGTTAAAACATAGTTCACCTTTTTGTGTTCGTAGTTTTTTTCTTTTTTTTTTTCTAATACAAAATGTAGGGCTTAGATTCTCTCAAGCTTTTACATTCTTACGAGGTACCACTCGTTACACACATTTGTAAGTACAAATTATAGATTCAACGAATTCGAAACATTGCTAACCTTTGAATGCCAAGTACTTAAATTTTCGTTTGAAAGCATCCCGAGCTTTATAATCTGTTGGAAAAGTCATACTCGACTAAGTACCTGACGCAATTCACAA
Source organism: Maconellicoccus hirsutus (assembly GCA_003261595.1). Taxonomy (NCBI): domain Eukaryota; kingdom Metazoa; phylum Arthropoda; class Insecta; order Hemiptera; family Pseudococcidae; genus Maconellicoccus; species Maconellicoccus hirsutus. The sequence goes on along the minus strand of QBDW01005156.1, from coordinate 32,933 downwards.
AAAATAATCTCACCGATTTACAAAACAGATTACAAAGTTGGTGCATTTTCGCCATCTTTTATTCTAAAATGGTAAATGTACCGCTGTATATACCGGTACCACCGTCGAGCATTCATAATAAACATTTCGGTATAGAGGAAAATATTTCCTTTCCACCGTGAAATCCATTATCTTTCGATTGAATAGAAATAAAAGTATTTGTATCGATTGCTCGTGTGGCTCGGGCGTCGCGGGACCTACTTCGTTACATATGAAATCTTTCAAATACCCTAAACATTTATATACGGTTCGAATTAAAACCCTACAAGGAAAAATACCACCGGAGAATCTTTTCTAACGTAAATCAAATTCGAGTTCGTATTATGACGACGTTGATCGACGAAACGAATAAAGAAGGGAGAGAAAAAAAACCTTATACGCCTAAAAACGTAACAATGTCATTAAACGTTTCTTTTTTAATGTTTCATTACTAGAAAACAGTTTGTTAACAACATGATTGTATTAATAACGTTCGGTTGTAATAGCTTTCACTTTTAACCTACATAAAGCTAACATAATATTTTCATTTTAATCATTTTTCACGCGCGTAAACATTTTACCGTTTCTTATTAAAATATCAAAAATAAAAAAAAAGACAAATAGATCTATCATTGGAAGATCTACCATACGTTGAACCGGTTTAGCCAAATTCATCGTCGAGGAAGCAAACGGCTAAACGCATTACACGATCAGGAAGCCGGCGCCTCAAGTTTTCACATCTTTTAAACTGGTCGTCAACGTGTCACTGGACATTCAAAACCGTTAAAATGATTTCACGACGGAAAAATTCAATTGAAAAAAATGAATCATGTACTTCGCATGAATCACGAGATAGTGAACAAAGACTATAGAAAAATTCGCCGATAATATTTCCATTGTAGATAACGCCACTTAGAAATGCCTATCTCGTAAAAAATCAACTTTCGCCTTTGTTTATTCGGCGAAATAATTTCATACACGTACCATCAATCCGACACTCGTGTACGACATTTAGAAAATTCGGTAAACATGCGCCAATAAATTTTCAAATACACCAAAAAGGCAAATTACCATCGTGAAACGCTCTAAAAGGAAAACGCTACGTAAAAAAAATACATCACGAAGCTTATGGTCCATATACATATTACATACGCCACAAGCTCAAAAAAAACCCTTTCATGCAAACCGAGTGTTAACAGTTGGGAAAATTTTTTTCCAACTTGAACCAGCAGATTCTTTGAATTGCCATCGAGATGCTATTTATTTTGGATATTGTCGAGTGTGTTTATTGAAAAATACACATACTTGCGACCATCCGGTGCACTGGCAGGGGCCGACATCATGCAGAAATTCACCATTAAGATAACCGCTAGTATCAACGTTATGCGTCATAATGTTCGGTTTTATCAATGGATAAAACGATTCTTCTATGGAATACGCCATGTTCTTCTTTCCGTCGTACTACAATGCAACGACGACGTTAGTGATTCGTCTACGAGATAATTCGATATTACGAGAATTTTCATTACGATGAAAAATTCAAATCATGAGAATTTTTAGAATTCAAAAAAAAAAAACCAAAGAGAATCCCCGAGAAATATTCGACATATGTATTCGACTTTTTTTTACAAAATAAATTAAAAAGTATCACGAACCGAAATAACGTTTTACGAATTCCGACGTTTTGTTAACCCGCGACGAATTTATCCGAAAACAGATGCGAAAAAGTCGAGTAAATGAAAACGAATCTTTGGATTTTTCTTCTTCAAGCTTCGTTTATTTTGTGAATTATACGAGCACGAAGTAAAGGGAGAGGGAAGTGAAAATGAAAGAGGAAGATTTCATGTTCAATTAAATGGAAAGTTCGATGTTCATAACCGAGCCTGAATTAGGGGAACGGAAAATGGTATATGTACCCTCTCTGGTTACCAAGTCATTCCTCGAGTGAAATGATGGAATTAAATTATTTGGATCATGCAAAATACGCATGTTGCATCTAAATTTTGAATATTATCGTGATAAAGTGCTATGATAAACCCCTCGTACCTCACTTCCTTCGTGTTTTTGTTAATGCACTTCGTATTCATTTTAATTGTTTAATTTTCCTGAATTTTTTTCAGCTAAGAATTAAACATTTATATTCATAACAATTTTCATTAAATAATTCTCTGCTGCAACCCGCTTTTTATTAGAATAGAAACATCATGGACTCGTGGCGCAATTAGGAACATGGGATCGAACACAAAAGGGAGCTGACTGACATCTGGCGGTGAAACGTAAAAATAAGACGAAAAAGTGTTGCATGGGGAATTATCATAAAAATAAACATGGTGTGATGAAGATCAAACGGTGTTAACATTGAATAGTGTTATCATAGAAGTGAAAAAATAATATAACATTCACTGATATTGCCTATTCGACGTCTTTTCAAAGAGCACAATACTACATGCATTTGGTGGTTCTGTTCCCAACGCAGTTTGCAAAAAAATGTACCCTTCATTGAACTGATAAGAAACAACCAATCACTTTGCAGCACACTAGCGAAATCTACCTAGTTTTATAGTTCTGTTTTAATGCACTGGTATCGCTAGTGTGCTTCATGCACGTTTTTCCATCAATAGATCTTTACTTGTTATTAAGAGTTTTGGTAAGTAATTGACAATTCGCCTCTTTCAACGTTTAAAAGCTGTAAACATGAACAAGAATGTATGAAATGAGATAATTCCGTATTACAAGACTTCAGCTAATTAAAACTAACACCAATTTCAGTCCTATCAAACCTCGTTTTGTACTTTAAACCAAGCAAATCAAACAAAAGAACCATTTAAAATTAACTCCTCGAAACACCTTCATACTCGAGACACCAAACACATCAAAACTCCAGCGAAGCATCGCCAACATACACGATTTAAAAATACGACCTAGAATCGGAATATTTATCTGCGGCACCACCCATGAGGCCATCTTGTCACGGGGAAAAAATTCAACTCGAATCAATTGACCAACGTATTGTTAGCAACTGTCATCAATATCCCATTTACAGTTACATCTACGGGACGAAACTTGTAACCGCCAAACGTTTCCTAAGACGCACGCGGAATTTAAACGTAACTACGAGATTCTTATGACATAAAAATGATAAACGCGTTGTCGTTATGGATACTCGGTAGATATTAGTAAAAAAAGTCATTTCGTATTTGTTAGTTTGTTTTGCTCCGTAACCCAACTCCCCCCTGGAAAAAACTACTGAACCGAGTACCCGCAGCAACAACAGCCATTATTTTTGTTTATGTTTTTTAGGGTTGTTTTCGAAGGGTAATTTGTTAACATTCTGAGTTTTTAATGTAAAAGACGAGCTAGCTTCGAAATGAAAATCCGTATTGAACGGCGTTCTGCGGTCCATCCTACGCGACAACAAAGACACTGAGGTTATATTTTCAAAACCTAAGGTCATCCTGGTACTCTTCACATTCTAGGTTCAATCTCGATGACACGTCTTGTAATTTTTTCATCAATTAATAGATTACACAGGTTCGCAGCGTTAAAACCATAAGAAAGATAATCCTCTGTATCTCGAACAATCACCGGCTTCTAGCAGCGCCTCTGTGTAGTTTTTTTTATACACACGCAAACATGGTGATAGCATTAAATACACTCCTATGTAAAACAGGTTTTATATCGACAAAAGGGCTCGGTAATGTTATTATTACACGTTGTATTGGTATTGCGGCGGGGACACCGAACCCACCAAATAAACCTTCTCTTTCACTATACCGAATTGGTGAGCTCTTTTGTAACAGCTGTACGAGCTTCCGGGCCGGTGTTAAATTCTTCGACTTGGTCGATGGTACGATGCGACATTTCGTTATAGAAAATTTTAATTATGTCGCCAACTTGGCCAACGTTTTGCCGCCAAATTGTCCCGGTGATTAATGACGTAACTATTTTACACGCAGGAAACGCCGATTAATTCGAATAAAAACGTATAAAATCCTCTCAATATCGTATAATTTTTCACCACATTCACAACTACATCGTAACAATTATCTTGGATTGATAAAATGTACAAATGGGGATTTATTTTCGCTAAAACATCGGCAAATATTTCCACCATAGGATTTCGTAGTAAAAGCGTAAAATCACGAAGTAGCCATATCCCTTGTGATGGAATTACTATTCATGGTTTTCTCCTATCGCCGCCACCTTCGACATGAAATTCCTTTTTTTTCCTGGTATTTCCGTTAAATTATCGTAGCCGGCGACAAAAAGATTAAAATTTCGGATAACAGGTTCGCAAAAAAAGGGAAAAAAAATGTTTAATCGATTTGGTATATCGGTGTCTAGCAATTACGACAGTTAAAGCGTTATTAAACACCGATTATATAGCTCGATTGTGCATTTTTTTCCTTACTCTCGTCTAGTTTTTACCATCAACCCATTCCAACCCTTTTTCGATTGTTGACGACCCTGCGTAATATTAAATACGGCTTAAGTTTTCTACACAGCACCGGAGACGTTTAATTGTTAGGGGTGATTTCGGACCTTTGACTGGCAGTTGATTTTCATCTCCCTTACAAAATGTGCAATCTGTTAACATTCGTATAATACATATTCCACAGTGGTTCGTAACATTTTTATACGCCTTGTATTCGTGTTCCGCTTGTCGCCTCGATTTTATGTGCGATCGCGTCAAGCGAGGGATCTTCTCCGGGTGTATTATGATACAGATGACGTCATCGAGCCACTTTTCAAAATACTACATGTCGGCAAGTGGGTTACCATTTCTGTTTGATGAGCTCTCTTTCCTCTTACCGACAGACTATTTACTAATCTATTTTCATCGGAGGCGTATGTAAAGGGTGGCTTCTGTAAGTGGGGTCCTAATGTCCTAATACCGCGTTATCTGGACGCCCTTGTTTCACATGAAATTATTGATTTTCAAACCAATGAAGCGAAGTTTACCAAAAAGGATCAGTGCATTGTATTTTCACGGTTTTGCAATTTTGTGAGAAATAAATAAGGGAGAAGTACGTATAAGTCAATCGTACTTCGTAAGAACTTTTTGTAGATGTTAAATAAAACGATAGGAATCATAAAAAACAACACATCTCGTAAGGCAACCAAGAGGCAGAAGTGTATTTACCAACGCTTAGACGAATTGCCTCCTGGGGCTCCTTGAGCAAGTCTGACCAGTCAGGTGTGATAATGTTAAGAACCAATTTAAAATAGTGGCTAGCTGCGTTTCATAAGGGCTTGTGACTTGGTACTTGCATTTATCATTTATTCGATTCATTTTCAGAGATGCAGCGCACCAGGAGCGCTAGTGTTGCGGTTTGTTTACATTCCAAGTGAGCACATGTAAAGAGCGCAGAAATTCAAGTTTCCTTATTTTCGTTTTGTTCTTCACATAATACGCTTCTATTGCTGTTTCTAATTATTTACATGTTTTTTAGTTGGCTTTTTTCAACGCGTTAATTTTTTTTCAAAGTATTTTCACGTTAATTAGTAAAATACAGAACTGTTTTTTTGGAGGGGGGTCGTGCAGCAGTATTGAATATTTTTTAAACACAAAGAAATGGAAGAACGTAAGAATTTCCCGAGCAAATTCAAGGCCACATTTTTCATTTTATCATAAAAACACGCCATTTTTCAACAACTCCCCCAATATGCGTTCGGTTCCCAATGCCTTTACTTCCATGTTGAATGTAAACAATTGCACATTAGCGCTCCTGGGATCAGAATTCAACGCAGTGCAGCCAAATCACAATTCATAACACCATCACAAGCGAATGACAATTTGTAAAACTGTAACTACAAGTTCATACCACGCTTTTATGTACATCTGCTGAATTACAAATATGTCACATTGACATGCAAATGAATCATAATAATTGATAATGCATTTGTAAATAGATCTCATTAATTACGATCTGCTTACAACTGTATCAATTAGATACGAATGATGATCTGTTTGTTACTATTACTGTTTTACTTACAACTTGCGATGTGATCAGGTGAAGTGCACGATAAATCGAGCATCCTTGTAATTATGGATTTTATCTGGCATCTTTTGCAACCCAATAACCAATCATGATCTGATTGTTGCTTTCATTGAGCGTTACATCAAAATTGTAATTTATTCGCAAATTGCGACGATATTATTAATGATATAATTGGAACCAGATAACAAGTTATGATACCATATGTATAATACAATTTGTGACCTGACAATTTATCACTTTCGAGAATCATCGCTCTTTTTCATCTTATTTTTCAATGCCCTTAAATTATTTCAACTCGTCACATCGTCCCTTCCACGTGCGAGAAAAAACGCATCACCTAAAAAGAGAAAACAAACATGATCGATTTAAGCGGTAATATTTCACCGGTGGAGACGTTGCATGAAGTTCAGTACACGGTGTGATTGACCTGATTTATCTGGCAGCTGGATACTTCGATACTTGCGGTTTATCGATTTGGTATAGGTTCTCTAACGAAATTAAAATTTCGACGAAAAAAATTCACGGTAATTTAACTGCGTAAAGTGATTCGATTACAATACGTTTGCTGTATTCGCGGTAATGACAACGTCGACAAATGACTTGCGATTAGTCGCGTAACGCGAAATGACCGTTAATTAGGTTATTATTGTTTACAATAAAGATGCAGGTATTGTCGCTTTTCGAAGATATTACCATGTGAGCGCGCCATGAGTTTTTTCCACAGAAGGGAGATTCGTGCAAGTCATTTGCTCGGTATTATTTCGCTGCGACGATGTTGCCTTTTTTTTCCTTCTCTCGCTCCCTTTATAGCGCCACGTAAGGTACGAATATTTACGAGGTTTTTTACTCGTTACACGTTTCTCATTCTTTATTCAGAACAGAGACGATATTTAAACAAAAATTCGCCGTCGTATGAATTTAACAAGCGTATATGGGGTTTAGCTTCGGCGATGTGTTTCGTAATTTGAGATTTTTTTCCCCTCTGAAATCTCGCGTAGCGGTATCTATACGCTCGAAAGAGTAATTCATCCGTAATATGTAATCAATGAAGAGCGAGTAGATTTACATGTTTTTTTCGTTCATATTGTACGATTTACATATACACGTCAAGGCTGTATTAATTAAACGGGGGGGAACTACGCTATTATCAACGTACTCGCAGCGTGGTACTGGCTCGAGTTATGACATACAATTTGACTCCTACGCAGCCGACCTAAACATTTTTGGCAGTTTTAGTTATGCAAATCGTTTAACACGCTATTTAACGAATATCCACGAAATCTCGTGTAGTTTTACATTTCGTTTAGACGTTTAACATCTCGATCTCTACATAGCGATTCGGTTTGTGAACTTGATGCACACGATTCTCATACATATCGATGATTTATACTTGTTTGCGCCAAAAGGTCAGAAAAAATTTTCACCAAATAACTACCGAAGTTACAAGAAGATTCCAGTAGCCGCACAACGTAATGGTTAACGTATGATAAATGGTGGCAAATTATACAATCGGTTAGAAGAAGCTTAAGGCAGCTCTCTCTGGGTTAATGTAGAGCAAACGAGCAGAAATATAATATGGTAAAGATTAATAACCACTGTATCCGTGGAATGTAAACTATTATACGAGAATAGAAGGTCATGCAAAGACAGCTAAACAGAACCTTTATTTTAACAGTGATTTAAATTCACTATATACACGAGCATCTTTACAATTCACTACTTCATCACTGCGCTATTAGTTCAGACACTAAATAACGGTTACTAGCTTATTGTGAGTTAATTTTACGCAGATAACTGCCTAAAGTAAAAATACACCGATCTTACGATGTTACTTATCGATAAGCGCGTTTTTTTTTCCAAGTTAATCGTATAAATAGAACATGGCTTTTCGATAATACGTTGTTCAAGAGCTTTCGAAGAACGATGTTTTCGAGTTGGCCCCGAAAAGATGTGCACATCGAAGGTATAAATAAAATTTGCTTGAATTTTAACATTCAAGGGCAACTTAAATTGTCGACGGTAATTTAATTTCTCACGTGAAGCGTATCAATGACGTACGTTAATTCACGGGAGGTCTGAAATTAAAAATTGTTTTATCTATACGTCGTGAGTTTAGATTCGGATACTTTCATCGTAGGATTTCGTTTATATCTGGTCAACGATGTGCGGTTTCGATTTGCGGTATTGAAAACGAGATTTTCGTTTTATGACGTGTCGTCTTTTGAATGGGATACGAAGGAAAAGAGAGATCATAAGGTATGTAGCATAGTGGGAGGGGGGATTACGCTCAATTTTTCTTTAAAACGCAATACCATTCATCGCTGAGCACTTCACTTGTAAAAAAAACTCGTCAACAATTATTTTGATCCCAAAAAAGACTAATTTTTAAGGTTCTCAAATATGCCAACAGAAGAATAGTACTTATACCAAACTCAAATACGCCGACATGAGCATGGTAACGTCACAAAGGTCAACGAATGCCCTTATGGGAGCGAACATGCGTCAAACAGTAATATTTATGCCGACATCGAAGCAGGACTCAGACGCGCATGCGCTAATGGGAGAACTCTGATGTCAAAGGGAGAACTACATGCGTTGACATGAGCAATAACGTCCCTGTTACGTCACATGAAGTGAACGCCGACATGGGAGTGGGACAAAGATGTACTAATGGGAGCCCACCCACTTACATTAGCTTACTTGTGTAAAAAGGAGGAGCGCATGCGTTGACATGAGCAAATACGTGCCTAATATGTCAAACAAATCAATACGTCAACATGGGAGTAGGGCGTAAATGAGCCAAAGGGAACACACACGCACAAAAGTTTACTTACATAAAAAAAAAGGAACACATGTTTTGACATGAGCAAACAAAATCAACACGAGGAAAATACTTTTTACGGTGGAAAGAAGTGAAAAAAATTTTCAGCGTTGAAATACACTATCACACCCATAATTTTTTCAACTAAAAAAACGTCTCAATATAAAATTTCAAAAATTTGATCCCTAAATTGGTATCTAGAAAATGAATACTATGGGATTCAAGCACCCTTTTTCGTCAAATACCCCACATTAATTTTTTTTTTACATAAAACCAACGAAAATAATTTTATATTCAGCCCTTCGTACATAACTCAACTTCAAAATTCTACCTAACACAACTACAACGTGAAATTTTTCTTTATGTAGTTAATGCGCGCTACTCGAAAAAAATTTCCATTAATGCTTTATCTCGTAAATTCATTTAAAAAGTTGAAATTTTCTGAACGTTTCAAAAAAAATCCACGAGGAATAGAGATAACGACAAGCGCAGTCTAAGAAATTTAGCATTATATTTATTACACAATTTCAGCTATTCGAAGAAATAAATAAACAAATGAAAATTTCATCAGAAATTAAAAAAAAAAAAAGAAACGTGTAAGTGTCGCATTATAATGCAGTAGCTCTAATTACTTGTTAGTTGTTGAATATTTGAGAGGAAGAAAATAAAGAACACAAAACAAATTTTAATTAGATAATAAAGAGAAATTAAGCATATGTAAATTAAAACAAACACATACAACCGGAAACAAAAAATAGAAGCTTGAATGACTAGTTCAAGAATGACAACACATAGGAAAAATAGTACATTTCTGAAATAATTCGACAGAAAATTTTCGTCAAAAAATTGAATTTTTTGATTTTTTAGTCATCTTGAAGCTCAATTAAAAATAAATTTATTTATTTGATAAATCTGTAAATCCGGCAAATAATTTCAAAAAAAACATAAAAATCAGTCGATTAATTATAAAATAGACAAATAGATAATATTACATATTTTCTTCCAAATGTTTCTCATATTATGTATAAAAAATAATTCCGTAGAATTTTTTAAATAAAAAATTACTACCCCCTAGTTTAGTTTTATTTTTAAATTTTTGTATGTTCTTTTTCGTCGCAAATAGCCCTGGATGCGGAGCGACTATAAATAAATAGATTTAAAAAAAAAATCTGCAAAAAAATTACTGCGATAAAAAAATAAATAATGAAAAAAAAGTTTTGTTAAAAAACAAAAAAATAAATTTACTCACAAATTTTCTCGCATTACAAAAAGAATGCTTCGAATTTTAAATACATTTAAACCCGTAAAAATCCCAAAACACTACAACCAAATCAAACTCCAACTCATCACTTGGTGCAAAAATACCATCAAACAAGTTGATTTAATTCGCTACTGTAAGGACATGAAAATAACCCAACACATATCGACCCCAGAGACTACGAAATCGAATCGGAATACATTTTTTAAAAGGTAATTTGAGATTTTGATTTAGCTCCACCGCAGCGCAATGGAACGTTGAAAAGTTACATAATTCGATAAAACCACGTCGGGTTTTTCGAAAAACCCTCATCGGACGAGATATTTCATTTGTAAATGCGACTTTGTTATATAGAGAAAACCTCTATTATACGCGTCTAAAAAGAGATACACCAAAGAGAAAAGCTATACACAGTGAAAGGTTTGATTGAGCGTAGACTTCTGTATACTTTTTCAAGGAGAAGAAAAATAAAAAGAGAAAACCCGCGTTAAGGTATTGATTTGCAAACCTCCGAGTTATCTTATCAATTTGTAGCGCTTTATTTATTTTTATTTATGAGCTTCTTTTTTTTGATAAAACCAAAAAGGTCTATTTATCGTATTCAATATTGTCAAATGTTATTTTTTCTACACAAAAGTAATGTTTTATGAGTTATGATATTAAAAACACGAATGATTTCGCTGAAAATATTTTTTCATCATTATAACTTGCATGTTTATCTGTTTATCCAACGTCGACGATAATGTCCGATCATTTAGAAATTACTTTTCGTCAAGATATTCGAAAAAAAAAAGGTAAAATGCGCGTTTCCCGTTATTAAATCGAGCCATGTATTAAGTCATTGGTATCCGGACGTGACAAGCGTATAAGGCTGAATAACTTACGCAATGAAAATTATTACTATAATTATAAACTTGAGCTATATAATCATTCAATTTCGGTTGTTAATTAGCGCTACAAACGGCGTACTTTTTAAAGCGGCTTGTACTAAGAAAATTAATCTATGAGTTCGACTCTGTCGGATTAAAATTTAATCTTTTCGGCTGCTGTGACGCGAAACTGCGTACAAACGAAACCCTTTAACTTTCTGCCATATCATCTCGTAACTTATTTAAAGAATTACATCGAACGGCTTTTGTTTTGACGTTTAAAACGCCATCGTATTCAGCGTTTACCATGATTTACCGTGTTATATTTCCGGCGTGAATTGAAAAACGAATTAATTCGACACTCAGTAGCATTTGAAAGTAATTCCAAAAAGGTTGAGCTTTTTTCGTGTACTTATGGCAAAAAGAGCCTCATAGAGTTACGAGGCTTAGCGTGGTATAAGTCACACAATACGTATACCACTTCAGTACATCGCTGTATATAACCGGTAACAAGATAAAAAATCAATTTCGTCGAAGAGGGTTGTAACCCTTACGAAGCGACGAGCAGATTAGAAACACCATATATAAAATGTTATGATCGCGACGTCATTAAAAGCGTTCGGCTTTTCGGTGTAGGAAACAAGTGAAAGGGAACAATTTACCAACCACTGTCCCATATTAATAGAAATATCGTAGAATTAAAAAGTATACATCGTTGCGCCGGTACGCGGAGAAAACGTTCAAGTAATGAATACCTTAGATACCTCTACCCGGTTATGTTTGTAATTCCCACGTCCGGCGCGTCCGACTGTCGAAGAAAACCTAAAATATGCATTCGTGTCAACTTAGCATCTCGCTTTTTAAGATTCCCTTTTTTTCAAACCCTTCCCAGTGATGACAATGTTAAAAGAAAATTTTTAATTAACGTCATCGATTTCGCAGCCCGTATTTCCTTTTTATTTCGCTTCACGCCGAGTGTACAGTTAAATCACGTACACGTGCGTCGTAACGTTCAGCCATTGTTGAATGGTTTATTCGCCATATGCATGGTTATTGGCGAAGCGGATCATATCCACGGTGCTCGTAAATCATCTAGCGGGTTTTTATGAAAAATGTATAGCTATAAAAACTCTAATCATCATTAAGGTACTCAGCCATGAAAACCTTAAACGTTGCGATGTACCAATGTACAAATAATTAAATCATCTAGTGCGAGTACTCTCGTATTTTACACATACCATCATTTTTTCCAGCGTGAAATTTCTACCAACCTTTGAAATCGAGATCTTTGCCGAAAACATCATCTATACACTACGAGTAAATACTAAAATCATATTAGGTGTTTTGAAATCGTTAGTTCCAGAGAACTGGTGAACGTAGAAAAAAGCTTGAACAGTCGCAAGACAGCTTTTGACGCGTAGATGTGCAGGTTTTATTGAAAAGTTCAAAGAGCTCCGCGGAAAGTTGTGAAAAAACTCTAAATTTCGACCAATCAGGAGTCAGCATAGAGAGAGGTCGATCTTTTTCGTATTTTATTATCTAACCCGTTGCTCACGATTTCAAGTTTTTGTATTTTATTGCCCACAGATAACGGTTGTTGACGTGACATCAATGAAAACGTGACGCTTGAAGACATGATGACAAACGTGACATGTGAAAACGACGCGAAGGAAACGTGACGTGACTTCACACATGACAGAAAACAAAATGTGATTCAATAGCTCGACAGCAGAACGTAACATGAGGCATCAACGTGTCATCACGTAAACGTAACCAAAACGTGATGTGAAAAAAACATGAGATAACGCTACATGACGTGAAGAAAACGCGATTATTGCCCACAGATAACGATTTACGTGACATCAATGAAAACGTGACGCTTGAAGACATGATGACAAACGTGACATGTGAAAACGACGCGAAGGAAACGTGACGTGACTTCACACATGACAGAAAACAAAATGCGATTCAATAGCTCGACAGCAGAACGTAACATGAGGCATCAACGTGTCATCACGTAAACGTAACCAAAACGTGATGTGAAAAAACGTGACATAACGCCACATGACGCGAGGAAAACGCGATGCAAGTCCTCAACGTGACATAGCCTTGACATAAGGAAGTTTACGCCTCAAATACGTGAGACATGACTTGAAGTAAAACATGACAACGAGACGTGACATTAAGGAAACATGGATCACTTGAAAACATGACACCTCAGATATGTGACGACCAAACGTGAGACGTGACTACCTCAAAGACTCGTTTGAGCCGCGATTCACTTGAAAACGTGACACACCGGATACGCCATGACTGATCATGAGGTGTGACTACAATTAAAAACGTGGCGCTACTTAATAGAAACGTGACGTTTTCACGACTATTTTTGTTTTATGCGATAAAATGTGAAAATTTTCATCCTTACTCAGCCGAGTCAACTTTTTCTCTTCTATAAATTTTTTTAATGTTGAATATCGCTGTTGAGAATAAAAAAGAACCCCCCCCCCTCTCAAATAATCATTGCACCGCTTACGAATGGATTCATTTATTTTCTCATTTAGTGGAAAATTCGACCATGTCGAAATGCATAAAGAATTTTTTTTCACATTCTCATCTCAGAAATACGCGCAAATAATTCCAAGGATTTACAATATCTCGTTATGGCTATATTTTGCGAATTTTTTCCACCAAACATATTTATTCGAAACCGCATCGATCTCGTGATTTTTTGTTTCCGTCGAGAAAATTAAATATTTAAATTCGATTATCGGAAAAAAAAGGTTCGACAAAAAAAATACAAACACGAACTTGAAATCTGTAAACTCCGAAAATACTTTTATAAAAAAATAAAAAAAAGGATATCACAAAAATGATACTCCAATTGAAAAAAAAACATTTTAATGGCTCGAAGCGATAAATTTTCTTTTTATAAATACTTAACGAACTTTATCGCAGTTTGTAATTACTTTTCGAGTTGAAAATTCGAAGAAAAATTTCTTTCGTCGTTTTTCCTCATTTCCACCGATAACGTGACCACTATCCTTCGAATATAAGAAATTCCCAGAGTTCTGTAATGTTTCGCCAATTTAGACGAAATTTTTTTATCGATTGTTTTCACTGGTATTTGTACAAAAAGATAAACTCGAGCGAATACGCGAATTTATTATTCATTCGTAAATGTAATCAACAGATATGACCCAGATTTACGTTGTTTTGATGTAATGTAATTTTACTACTTGTTACTGTGCTGGAAATTTCGACGGAATTGATTGTTTTTAAAAGTAATTCAATCGTGAATTGAGATTTATAGAATTCGATGATTTTAAATCCTTTATGCATTTCGATATGGTCGAATTTTCTATAAAATGCGAAAATAAATAAATCCATTCGTAAGCGGTGCTATGATTATATTTTTGTGTTTGTTTTTTGGGCAAAGACAAGTCCTAATTTGAAGAAAATTGCAAAGTTCTGATCAACGACATCCTTGAAAATTTCTCAGAAAAAAAATTCAGAAAGGTTAATTTTAATTGTTTATAATTTTCCTAGGTTTTTATTTAAATTATTATACACGTCGGTGCAGTATATATCCGAAATGTTACAGTTTTGAGGGGAAAAGTGCGGTAGTAAGTTTATTCAAAAGTTTTTAAGGCCAAAAAAATAAACACGGAAACTTTTTACATTAAGGTTCAAGCTTTTTCTTGCTATTCCTGAATTCGTATGTGCTTATTATAAGGCAAAAGTAGGTAATCATTAAATAGGTAGGTTTTCAGCTCCTTACCTACTACTACCTGTCGCTAATACCTATTTCATGGCCAAAAAAAAATGTAATGTCAACATTCAATATTAAACGAAAAAGTACAAAAATATCATTCATACATCAAAAAATTTCCTCCAGTGTGGCCGCTTGGTGTATTTTAAAAATCGTAAACATTTGCAGTTCATGAATTTATCGAGGATTTTTCATAATCTAGGGTCCTACTGAAAAACGAATGTACTCAACGCCCTCCCCCTTCTACCTCTGCTATGAAATATAATTCAAAATAAGTAAATGTGTAGAAAAAACAGGAATCTACGCTAAAAAAATGCCAATTTCAGCTTCTCCCATTGAATGAAAAAATACGACGACACAAATATCGTTCGTAGTATTACCAACTCACACCAGTGTTGCCATTTTCTCTATCTACGAAATTGTGAAAATTTCGAAACTCGAAAGTTTATTAAGAATTTCGTCGTTTTTGAGCGCAAACAAAGAATTTCCCATTATATTTACGACTTCAATAACCTGTTCAGGTATCCTGATGCATATCGGTATCGTATATGTACTTTCACACATGATGGAATTTTATATTTATGCAATCGATTATGGTATAGTAAGCACTAAAATAAATAAACCCATACTTCGGGTATATCATTAGGACAATTTTTCGCTGGTGAAAACCTAACGTCACCGGGTAATATCAACACAGTCGAATACCTCCGACAACGTCTTAATTCACTCAGACATTCTTATCAACCTACTAATTAACTTAAAAACGGCCAGTCTAGGTACGATTCTATATTCACGTCAATTTAAACCTTCGAATGACCACCGAGGACGGTCATCATATATTAAAATGATTATTACGTACGTCTTATCAACGAAAAAAATAAACCTGGTGTCGTTCTAGTTCGAGCCAGCTACGTATATAATAAAAACGTTCCGCCATGTCAGATTGACAACAACTCGCCGACCTCATTAGGCCGAGAGACAATATAGAGCTATTTCGTACCCTATGGACAGGTTGATCGCCAACGTTAGTTTTTTTCGAATACTGTACAATACTGTAGCAAACTAGATTATAAACTTAGTATCATCTAATTGGGTTAACATTGTTGTAGTTGCGTATCGCAGCTGCAAACACTTGTAATTCGTAACTGGTCGTAATAAGTTGGCGAACATTTGCTCGATTTGAACAATATTATCTCTGTTATTCAGTAACCTTTACGTAGTTAACCTAGTTTTTCCAGCTTTATTTAGACTTATATATAAGCGATTTACATTTTGCGCCATCTTGTATGTAACTCCAGAAATTCGATCGTGGACAGTATTTTTTATCTTCTTAGAGTTACCAGAGTTATCGTGTTTAATCAAAAATTTCCGATTTTTTGAGTATTTTTTGAAGAGCGAATTTTAAAATTTTAATAATCGATACAATATTGCAATCGAAATTATTTTAAACTATAAACAAAATAATAAATTTACAAAAAAAAATTAATAGAATTGTCGAAAAAAACACAATAATTCATTCTTATGCTTTACTTTGTTTGTACGCTGGTTACACTTGGTTCCGCAAACCGCCACCGTCGATCTTCATTAGTAAAATATCCCATTGTTCAAAAAAAAAGTCTTATAGCATCATTCCTTGGAATTGAAGGCGCTCGAGCAAAATAAAATTAAAAACTCGGATATTCATAAATAAAAACTTCAAATTAAATAAATAATTTGCATTAAAATCTTTTTCAACTAGATAAAAAAAACTAAAACAATCAAAATTATAAATATCAATCTACAAAAATCAATTAAAAAAAAACATAAAATTTCAGATGCAGCATTTCCAGTTTGTAATACCTGTGTTGATGAAGTAAGCATCTAGGTGATGAAATTGCTCGCTTTTTCATTTCGCTAAGCTTCGTTTTATTACAAAGCAAGTGTAACGAGGAAATGTTTGGAAAATGTTGTCAAGTATTGAAAATCATAAATTTACGTAAAATAGAAAAATTTGTAATTACAAGACAAAAAAGATATTTACAAGTAGGAAAATATTATCTAAAATACAATGCATTAATCTGTCGTGTTTGATGTGAAATTAACTCGTCGGATTGAAAGAAAATTACTGCGGCGTCATTGACGTTTTCAAAAAGGTCGTTCAATGTAAAGCGCCACAACTCGCTTGTCGTCTCAGATCGCGTTTAATTGCTGAATAAATGATTCAATTCGCTTGCGCGGCGTTTAGCATAAGACGAGATATCAAGGCGAGACTTAAATATGAAATTTTATTTTTTATGGTGCAAAACCGAGGTGAAAATTTAATTATTTTTTTCGTTGCATTAGTCCACTATACAGACAATGAGTGTGAGATAGAATGTACTAGCGCAGCGAGTGAAGGAAATATGAAACATGAGATCAATAAGTTGATTGTTCATTGGAAGCGATCCATAAAACTCCAATCAATTTTTCTTCCTCGTTGAGCCATCCTAGGGAGGGAATATGCACTTTACTACCCCATGGGAACCGATTTTTCTTCAAGGGCGGAAATTATGGTTTTTCTTTTCTTAAAAAAACCTCCTTTCTCTTTCTCTTGTTCTTATAAGAAGTTTTCATGGTTTTATGTACTAATAACTCCTCTGTAAAATTTTCGTTCGTTCTAAAGAGAAAGCTATTGTTACAAATTTTCTTCCAAATAAGATAATTTTTCAACCCCAGGGAAGAAAATTCGTAGTTTTCTTCTCTTGGGACGGAATATTTTCACTGATGAAAATATTCCAGTTTTTCTCAAGCATTTTCTCATTACGTACTCCCTTTCAAGATGAATTTCTCCCGAAAATAAAATTCAACATCGTTGATAAGTTGGTGTTAAAATTACCAAGAATGTTTTAGAATTTCGCCCTTCATTCGAAATCGTTTTTCTCAGTTTCAAATTAAAAATCTGCACGGTGTATGCAAACTGGAACTTCGGAGGAAATAAAAATTTCAATTTTTAATCCCCACAACGCTGTCGACGGCGTTACAAAGTAAATAAATAATCCTGAAATTCATCATTCGCCGCAACACACGCGATACGACCTGCTAACAAATTTAAACTCTCACTACACGTTCGCTCGATTCAATGACAAGATAAACGCATTCAAGTTGAACGTGTTCCCTTTACCTTGCGTAGAATTAGGTCTATGAAATGTAAAAAAAACCAAGCTTCCGCCTGGTAATTTCGAGCCATCAAAAAAATACTAAAAATCGCCGTCGAGCGTTAACGCGGCTCGGTCCGATAAAATAAACAATTCGGATAACAGATCACAACGATTGGAAACATTTTCACAAATAGCTTATACGAGCTAATAAAGCGCGATCTTTGCGCTTTATTTGAGGCGGCGCTAAAAATGTAATTTTATCTTTGATAAAACGCCATTTATTCTAATTTCCTATCCACTTTTGCTCTCAATTCGTCGTATTTAACACATTCCAGAGAAAGTAACCGTTCTTCCGTTGTTGCTACATTTCGACGTAATTACCGCGATAACGTTCCGAACTGCCAACGATTTTTTTCGCCGCCGCCACCAACGATCACGGCGGCCGTAATCGACGATGACAAATCTGACAACGTTGTTAACTTTCAAAACCGTCTAATTGTTAACATAAACAGGTGCTGTTAAAACGTAAAACACGTTCAAATATTAACATATAAACGACAACGTATCATTAAAAATGTATTTTCTAAATGGCCTATTTACCGTCGCCTCTTAATTACCGCAGATGCTTATTTTTTCGCATTCTGCTCCGCGACAACGCGACCTCAAAGGTGAAATCAAATTTCGCGCGAAAAAACACCCCCTCCTAGTTAAATTTCCCAAACTCGAGACACGGCTTATACGAAAGAGAAAATTGGAAAAGCTCTTAATTACTCTCGATAGCGATGTAATTCCTTCGCCGTTTCCTCGTTCCTTCAGGCCGCAGTTTTTGCGCGAGCTAAAACGGCTCCGAAACGAAAACGGGGGGAGCGAGCTTCCAAAACGAAAACTTGCAATAGGATAAAAGGAATGTCGAGATGAGAAAATAACGTTCGCCCGGCGAACGTTACATGCAAATGTGTTACGAATACATAATGACGTAGCTTTACGTTAACGTTACGTTATTTCATCGTACCCTACACAATTCCTTTAACAAAGTATAAACTTTGTCCTTATTTCCAATTCGTTTTTCGAGCACGCGCTCTTACGCACGCGTTTATACGCGTAAATCATTTTTACTTTTTTATTTATTATTTATTAGCTGCGGAGAAAAAATACCTCGGAATATACTGCGTTTTTACGTGCCCCCCCTCCCCATCTCATTCGACGTGGTCCTTCTAAAACATGGCATCGATTATGTTTCAAATAATGAGATGATTTTTGCTAAAAAGATGTCGAAAATAAACATAAGCGTGCGTTTGAGCTTTAAATTTATTAAAAACACTTCCTCTTTTATTTACCAACGTAAAAGCCCAACGAAAAAGGATAAAAAGGATTTTCTTTCATAAATTTACCCATATATAGGTATACACACGATGCAACAACAACCGTAATATTTTATAATTTTATTTTCCGCCGGAGTTGAAAAAATAAAACGCCTTGCTTAATAATGTAACCGTGAAAATTGAATTTTTTCTCTCTTTTCAATCATTTCCGGTAATTTTTCCACGTCAAAATTCCCACCATAAAAAGTTTTTGATCTTATAAATTATCATAGACCGAAAAAACAAAAAATTCCCTAAAATGTTCAACAATATTTCGCGTCCGCAAATTGAAACATCGCGAAACTCGAAATACCACCAAGAATATTTCACCACCGCTAAGCTTTTTAATCGCGTTTCAATACTTGACACGAATCCGAATTTTACGCAAAATATTCCTCTTCGACAAGCGATATTTATACATATTGCATCGAATTTAATCCATTTTCCGCAAACGCCCCAAGTTTTCTCGGAGCTTTTTTCCTCATCCGCGAATAAACCCTCGTGAAAAATTCATAATCGTAACATTTCCAATTCCTATTTCCGAAAAGAAAACATAGACGAATATGAAATCAACGCTGAATTGTACCACCGACATACGACAATTTTATAACATTTTTACGCCCTCGTTCTTCTCCATTTTATATTCCATCATCGCGGTGTAATTCCGTGATATTTGTTCGAAATGAAATCCAATATAGAGTAATTGAAAAATGATGAAATGTCCTATTAACGGCGATTATTATGTTTTAAAGGATGAACGGAGTGAGTGGTGTGACTGCTGTGGACAGAAGAGAGGAGTGGGCGATTGATTAATGATAATTCATCGCGCGATTTGATCACTGTAAACAGGGCAGTAAACTGAAAATGCACGAATTTGACATTCGAGTTTATAATAAATAAATTTTCAAGGTTTGATTCATTTTTCATCGAGCAGTAATTTTCTTGTTTCGGATCGTGGAACTTGAATTTTGCCATTGAAGGTTTCAAAGGAAAATGATAGAATCGTATTTAGTCGAAAAATATCGCAAAATAATGAATTTGACGTTAATACGCGATAAATGACGATTATGCATTTAGTCCAGTCAATCTAGCCCGATAATGGCCTCCAGTTCGCAAAACGAGATGATAAGTTGAATTTTGGTATATACCTAGTATTCGATACCCCTTACAACATACTTCACTCCGGAACAGATGTCATGTTTGCAAGTTCCCTTTTTTGTCGATCTAAGCTCCCTTTAAATGAGTTTTTCGCTTATATCTTAGTGAAAACTGGTTTTATCAAAAAAATAGTTCAGTTCAAAATTGAAACCCACTAAATTCTCTACAAAATGCATACATTAAGAGTTGATGTAGCTGGCTTAGATTCCGAGCTACGTGCGATTAAAGAAGGAGCATTTTTCGTGAATTTTTAACAAAATTCGCATAAATTTAGTTTTTCACCTGTAACCATGGGAAAAAATGATTTTTCATGAAAATTGATAATAACTGAAATTAAAGATGACTAAATTCTCTACAAATTCCATTACAAAGAAATTAAATTGCTTACTTAGTTTTCGAGCTGTCACGTCGCAAAGAAGGGGGGTTTCGATTATTTTTTAGCCTGGTTCTGTAGAGCACAGTTTTTCGTCTCTAGCGTTGCGAAAACTGATTATGAAAAAAGTAACTTGATTCAAAATTGAAGCCCAATGAATTCTCCACAAATTATGTAAAAAAGTGGAGGTCGCTGACTTTGTTTTCGAGCTGAGGCGCTGCAAAGTAGGAGATTTTTGATGACTTTTTAGCCTAATTGTGTGGGGTACAGTTTTTCGGCTCTAGTGTAGCAAAAAGTGATTCTATGAAAAAAATAGCTTAGTTTGAGGATGATGCCTACCAAATCCTCTACAAATACTGTATCTACAAAATTGGGCTAAAAAATAATCAAACCCCCCTTCTTTGCGACGCCACAGCTCGAAAACTAAGTAAGCAATCTAATTCCTTCGTATTGGAATTTGTAGAGAATTTGGTCATCTTTAATTTCAGTTATTATCAATTTTCACGAAAAATCATTTTTTCCCATGGTTACGCAAATAGCTCGGAATCTAAGCCAGTTACATCAACTCTTGATAGATGCATTTTGTAGAGAATTTAGTGGGTTTCAATTTTGAACTGAACTATTTTTTTGATAAGACCAGTTTTAACTATGATATAAGCGAAAAACCCATTTTAGGGGGGCTTAGATCGAAAAAAAAGGGAACTTTCAAACATGACATCTGTTCCGGAGTGAAGTATGTAGTAAAGGGTATCGAATACTAATATCAAAATTCAGCTTATCATCTCGTTTTGCAAGCTCAAATGCTAGATTGACCGGACTAATTGCTGTAAAAAATTATTCATCAATGAAATAAAATTTAAGATAATTTATTTGATGTATTAATAATAAAAATATTTTAAAGAGTTAATTAAATGGAATTTAATTTGTAATAAATCGAATTACCCCATTAAATAAATGTTTATACGCAGTTTTCAATAATTTCAACATATGCATCCCAGTTCTTTAGCACAGGCATTATGAAACTTCCACCAATGAGTGTGGGATCTGCAGGAAATCCAACACACCTTCGACACATCTTATTACCATAATTAAGAAAAACAATACAGGAAGTGAAATTAAAACGATAAGTCATCTAAAACACGACGTAATAAACGACGAATTCAATAACACGACGACGTTATTGGTACAGCGTGAAAAAAAAGGGGGTTCGTATAAACAAGGTGGAACGAATTAGGGTGATGAAATGGTGAAAATTGATGAAATCTCGTCATGTATCTATCGATTCTCGTACGATCGAGTAGGTTAAATCGCAATCTCGCTTTTAATTTCGAGCTTAACCGGCGAATTATTCGACTTGATACGTTTCGACTCCTTGTACGATCCCTTTCTTTCCGCTTTAATTTACGGTACCGGTTAAAATTACGCTTTAAATTTCACGGCGGACATTTTTATTACTTCTGTTTGGATGTACGCTTCACCTCTATAATTAACCAAGGTTCATTTAGCCACTTAGTAGCAGCTGGTACACTAAACAAGCGTCGCTAAAGAGGAAATCTAAAACGTACATTCGATATAATACACATATAACAAATTCGCCATTAAATATTAACGACTAACATGTACAAAGCTACTGATTACACACCGACAGACGAGGCAACATTTAACATTCAAATTAGCTGCAATCTTTAACGTTATTGCACCCCGGTAAATTTTTAATTAGCGTTAATTATTTATCTAAGCTGGCGAAGGGTTTTGAAGATTTTTATCTCAATTAGAGTTCTTTTTCTGTTTCTAAACGCCCATTAATTTCGCACACTGCCACTCACTTTATAACCGGTTAACCGCCAATAATGGCGCGATACTGAATGCACGGTGCGTCCGCGGTGATCGATATTTATACGCTTTGCATTATAATATTTCTTTCATCTGTGTACATTTGCTAGTTTATCGTATACACATTTCACATTCTCGCCATGCACCGCTACATAGCCGCGTTACTAATCCATGAATAATTATCTATTATATTTCACGCTCGCTTGTTGCCGCGATGCACTGCAAGTTGCAACATTGCTCGATGTTCACTTGCATATGCCATATGCGCAGACCATGGCGTATTTAAACTCATCATACGAGTACGTCTGTAAATTCTGGACAAAAATGTCGAGAACATTTCATTACTATATTTCTCAACAGATTGCTCGAGACAATACGTTCATTTTTATAATCAAAGGTCGCAATAACGAAGTCTCATGATCGCATATTAATCAACATTAATAGCCACGTGTTAACGACGTGAGATTACGAATACTTACCTGAGATCGCCACACAGACACCAATGCGGTGTTCGGATATTGAAATTATATAAATAGAGTAGGAAGCTCAGATGGGGTAGAGAAGTGCTCATATGTAGGTATATTGTATATTTAACTATAATGATCAGATGTGGTAAATTACAATATTGTTGTAAGATAATAGCATTATATCAAATCCCTCATACGGAGGTACTACCCATATCGAGGTACTACTCCTTCATGCTACAGCAATACGTTATACCTACAATTGTTTAAGCAGTGATAAATAAATTTTAAAATGTTCTGCGTGTTCGAGGTACCAACTCCCTCATACTACGGAAATGTGAATTGGCTTAGGTGATAGTAAATTTAATGTAGATCATAAGTGAAGAGAACCAATTTCATTCTATATTCGATACTTTAGGAGATATATGCAAAAAACTCAGTTTTCCTTAGAATCCCCCAAATTGCTGATACTCTGGTTCCACCCCCTTGAATGTACAACATTTTTCTATAGCTCATTTGATAGGTAATTTTATATACAAGATAATATAGAACTATTTTCACCGTAAGATCGGTATTTCAAAAGATATAGGAGAAAAACGGATTTCTGGGGGTGGCAAAACCCCCCTGGATTCGAATTATTTTCACCCCTAAGCCTTTTTTGACTACATCATATGGTGAGAGGGAAGGGGTAAAGGGTGAGGGTAGTGGTATAACTCAAAGGAAGTTGAGAATTTCAGTAGAGTTGGGTAATTCATTTTGAGCAAAATTCAGTGTCATAATTTAGCTCAGAAATAATTCACTTTTCAATTCATTTCAACACAGTATCATGTTTTCCCAAGTTTCACCCCCTTATCTCGGCCCCTATCAACGATAGGGAAAAAACTGACACATTTTTGAAATCCTCGTTAAAAGACGAAACTTTTTCGTCTGAACTATTTTTTAATTGGACAATTCGTTTGTTCGTAATTTTCGTTTGATTGCGCGAGTTGAAAAAATTAAAACCAAAAATTTCAACTTTGGGAACCATTAAAATGCTGACAACCACTGAATGAGGGTAATCGCGGGTCAATATCTCTAAAGTGATCTTATACGAGTAATTTGAGACCAAGACCGCCCCTCTACCCCCTCCCTGTCAAGACTTATTAACCAAAACATATGACAGAATAGGTGTTCAATTTTTGCAACTTTGGGAACCCCTGAATCGGTTTTGCAATTCCATCTCTAAAATGTGATGGTGGTCTCGGGGTCGGGAAATGGTCCCCTTTCGATGGAATATCGCAAAAATTTTATATCTTTCTAATTGATTACTTTTGAAAATTTTCCGCCTGGTGACCGTACTAATTGTTTTTTCATGGAAATTCTTTATTATAAAATTGAAATTCAAGTAAAATTCGTAGTTTTTTGCTATTAATAAACTAAAATAAGAAACTAACATTTTTTTAGAAATATTTTTATTGAAAAAAAAAAAAAAAAAAATACAAAAAAAATACAAAACAGACTTGAAAATGAAAAAGAACCACAACTGCTAGTTCAATTTTAAAAGGATTAATTAGTAACTCATGACATTAACATATGAGATGAGTCAAAAGAGATCAGAATTCACAAAACGTGAGATTTCCCTTGTTTTTCCCTTAAAACTGCGATGTTTTCCAAATTTCCCTAGTTTTTCCCTTTTTCTCATTCTTCCCCTAGGTCAGTTTTTCATTGCCATTTTCCCCACGATTTGGGAAATTCCCCTCGATACCCGAACGCCGCACCAATGAAGAAATCGCTCAAAAATTTGCGACCCTTGGACACGAGTACATCAGCGATATCAACAAAGTGATACCCTATAATCTCAAAGGAGCTCTCGCCAAATAACACCATCGCTCTAACGGATCGCCATAATTTCCATAAAGTCATCCGGTTCGTCCGATCTGTTAAAATTGCGAATACCGGTAATGTCACGCCGAGTGTACGTCGAAGGTCAACAACCTAAGGAACTGGTCTCTTTGTAACGCGTTCGCTAGACGATACCGAAAGCCATGCACCACTCAGCTGTGAACCTAGGCATCGCGGGCAATCAACGTCCTTGGCATAATACCGCGTCCCGCGTCTGCGCCACCACTCACGCCACGCTGTATTCTCCAGTCTCCAGCACGCGCGCCATAGGGTATTCGGTAATTTATCGTCGTCGTTGCCCCGAAGCGGTATCGGAAATTGCAATTTTACGCTACATAGACGTTATATATTTTTTTACGCGGTGTTTTCTTCGTTTTGTTTTTTGTTTTTAGTATTTTTTTCAGATATTTTTTCACTCGTTTTTTTTTGTCTTTATAATAAAATAAACTTCGGCGAATCAACCGCAATATTTTGTCTTCGGTGGAACCGTTGTTTTGTTGGAATAATTGCGGCATTTTGTTAAAATTATTTGCCGAAGCGTCTAATGATATTGGATGGAGGGACTAGGAAGTGACAACGGCGAGAATTTTTTCGTGCTCTCACCGGAAATGGTTTCAAGAGGGAAGGGCAAAAATAAAGAATCAACTGAAAATTTTAAATTTTTGAAGCAATTTTCAATTTTTATAAATTTTTATTTGAATTATTTATTGTTTCCAAAATTTTAGAAATAAAGTAGTCCAGAGTCGACGAGAGCAAAAACTACCCCACAGCAAATTCTCCAACAAGGGAACATCTTAAAGTGACCGGCTCGGATTTCAGGAAAGAGCACGTCAAAAAATCCCAAAACTAAAGTTCCAGCTGCTCAAGTTAACTTTTCAATCTTTGGCAAATTTTTTAAAATTATAAATTACAAAATTTCTATCAAAAGTATGGAACTAAAAATGATTGAAAATGCCCCCCCCCCTAATTTACACCCGCTGAATCAAAAAATCATATTGCCAAGCTTTCCGGAGCCTCCAGCGCAATTATCATTTTTCTCCAGAAATTTTGAAATGCTCCAGAAGGCGTTTATACAAGATTGAGCAAATAAAAATTTACTTTCGTTCTATTCCCAAACTACCCAACCGATTTGGCCACATTTCCAGAAAATTCCAGCCGGTCACTTCGAGTGGGTTTTTCTGGACCAGCTTTTCTATAATGAAATATTACACATTTTGCTTTAACTCAGAAACGATTTTTTTTTTTTAAATTCGTAGCGCGATTAAAAATTATTTTTCTTAATTAACTTTGTTTTTTTCATTTCCTTATTTTTAATAGAAATTTCGTAATTTTCAATTTTCAAAAATTCGCCAAAAATCAAAAAGTCAACTTGGACAGCTGAAATTTTAGTTTTGAAGGTTTTTTGACATGCTCTTTCCATAAAACCAACTCCCATTCAAATCCGAGCCGGTCACTTCAAGAGGTTTTATTGTAAGGCTCTCCTCAATTTGTGCATGATACTGATAAACTGGACAAAAATGAGGAAATTGCCTATAAACAATACGAAGCCAAAAAAAATACCCCAAAATGATTTAACGCATGGAGATTTTTAGTCGGGTATTTGTCAACACTGACCTATTCAATTGTATTCCACCCTTTTTCGCACATCTTGACAAAGTAGTGTGCACAATCAACCAAACATAGAACATAAAAGAAAAGGATATGTCCAAGGATACCAAGCATTGCAAAAAATAGTTTCTTGGTCTTCAGCAGGTGTCCTACTTTGATATATCATTCTTCCACAAGGCAACCTAACCAAGAGGATCACTGGGTAGTCTGGGGATTAAGAGTGGTTTTTTGAAACCTATTGCACGAGTACGGGTCTTTTTTGAAAGGGAGACAAACACTCTTCTTTTACATCTCCATAGACACTCTCCCTGCACTATTAGGTTCACGTTGACAGTATTTAATTTTGGGCATAAGACACCCCCAAGTTCAAGTTGTACCACTGTGCATCCTTTTTAGTTGCAGAAATTCACGCGTTTTGTCCTCAAAGTAGCACTTTTACTGGTAATCTATCGTATTCGTGACTCGTGCAGATAGTAACGTTTCGTAGATAAACAAAATATTTAATTATTTTAGTGATTCATTTCATATTTATATAATTTCTTCTTTGGCAATGCAGCTCGAGTACATTTTCCTATCTCATCTTCATTATCGTTTCTCGCAGGTCTGAATTTTTTCGAATTACTTCATTTAAAATTAATTAAATATTATTCAAGCGTACAATCGAGTTACAAATTCCAATTGTTTATTAGACTGGAAAAACGAATAAAAGAAAGCTAAATGTCTAAACAGAGGATAAATAAATCGAAAAATGTTTTTAAAAATTATAATTCTTCGAATAGGCCAAAAAAGATATGAAAAAATTTATATAAAAATTGACATTTTGTGGAGGTAAATTATCTAAATTTTTTATACATACGTTTCCACCGATTTCTCCTATTTCCACGTATTGAAAAATATTCGAACAGAACCGAATAGACTTTAAAACTAAAATACAACATCAGGTAAATCACCACTTAAAACCTATTATCGATTAGTTTTCGACGAATGTTCCTTAAACGTCGTATTAATCGAGTAATTAATATAATCAATTAAAGCAGAACACTTCAAGATGGCCTGAACGACGATTGCTCGATGATCGATTACGTAAAAATTGTCAATTAATTAATCAAACATTTTTTTCTTTAACAAATAACAAATCCATCAAAAATTAATTAACACTCTTTATTCCATCCCACGAAGGGTTGCTTTTGCAATCTCACCCCGACACTACGGTCGTTAAACCTCCTCGCCTAACACCTTCTGCATCTTGTGAATATCCGCTTCGCCAACCACATATCATCAAACACCGCAATCCGGAGACTAATTCGAAAACGCAAAACAAATAAAAACTCGACTTATTGTTAAATTAATTGTAAAATATATACGAATTAAAAGGCTCCTGCTCTTTTGAAAAACCACAAATCTCATAAGTCGTCGAGGCAGATAAACCATAAACGATATTTCCACCGAGTTTCGCGTTCATGCTGTCGTATCGAACTCGATATTAGTGAAAAATTTCACCGCTTTGGAAAAATATCGTGTCGGGTCAACGGTGTACAAATTTCACACCCACGTGCCTTCTACCTTTTATTTTCGTCCTTATAAAAATATCAAGTACGCTATCCAGATTTGAAAATTTTCTCTTCAATTTCTTTTGCCTATAACTCTAAAAACGTAAAAAAAAACGACAAAAACCAATAGCGTTAAACCAAAAAAAGCCGATTTGTTAATGATTTTTTAATCCGATGATAAAAACAAATGCTATATAAAAGTGAAAGTGACAATATCTTTTGCCATTGAAGTCAAGATTTTATTATTAAAGACGATCGGTCGCCTCACACGAAACTGGGCCGGGGAAACTGTAAACTTATTATCGATTTGACAATAAAGCCAAAAGCGGAGTTAACTCGTATTTATATATATTGTTTCTTGGGGTGTTAGCGAGTGTTGTGCGCTTCTCGGCGGCCGAGTTCGGGGTGGGAATAAATGAGTGCACGTGGGTACGTTGGAAGGTCTCGATGGAGCGATGTAATTTATTGTTATGTCACCCTTTAACTCACACAAACACACGTTTACATTCCGAGCGTAGAAAATTTCGCTTCTTCGTTTTTCCCTTCACGACCCGACCTGTTACCCGAAATAACTCCCCGCTTTATCTCACATGTCCGATCGTAAACATCTAAATAGTGAATGTGTGAATTTTTTTCATCCCTCGTTCAATACACAAGCTTTTCCAGCAAACGTTAAATAGTCCGGCCAAATTAGGATTTTTATTATGGCCGTTTTCTAAAGCTTTTTTCCTCCACTGATTCGTTCCTGGTGTATGGGCTAAATCAAAAGCTTTCAATATGGCCAAGATTCAAGCCGCAAATGTACTTGGTCGCCTAATGGGGCGTGAAACGCATCCCGTAGGGGCGTTTTTGGTGTTTAGTTTCCTAAATAATGAATTACTATTTGAAACATTAATTATAACGAAAGATTTTCGTCGTTGAATTTCTATCAGAAAAAAAGTTAGCCTAAATTTCAGCTAATTTTCAAGATTGTAAATTTTTTAGTGATTAACATAGATATTTTGTTAATTTTCAAAAAATACAATTACATATTTTGTTCGATTATTCTTTTGAAAAATTGAAGATTTTTAAATTTCCAAGATATATAAATTTTTAGAAAATTTTTCATCTCATTTTTTGAAAATATCTGGGGTGATTATTTTAATATTTGAATGTTGAAATGGAAGCTGAAGGATCTTTCTGTTTTCTCTCTAAATGAAAGAAAATGAAAATTTTGCTTAATATGAATGTATAGGGATTCTCAAGGACATATAGATTCTAAATTGTGCCATAATTTTCCAATAAAACTCCCTCCACTCATCCTTCCCTTCCTAGAAAAACTACAACGAAACAGCAAATTTGCTTTGTTGCATTTATTTGGCTACCGAGCAAATTTTAGAATTCCTTAAAAACTATGCAAATAGATCAGCCAAGCCTCCTTTCACCTTTCACCAAATTTAAAACATCACAAGTAAACGAATCCATTTTTTATTTATTTATTTATTTATTTATTTATTTGAAAAAGAAGGCTTCAGCCAAAAGTGACTATTTCGCCCAAAAAATCTTTAAATTATTTTCTAAACCAATAGATGAGATACCAGACATCAAAATGCCCAAGTTAGGTCGCAGTAATAAAATAAATCAGTAAAGTTTAAGTAAATGATCATACACGAAATAACCGCGAGGAGCGCTGTTCATCGACATTTGCCTAAATATGATATGTTCTTATTGGACGATACGTATATGACGTCATAAATTCTACAGATGCGCCTCTACAGGAATTCAAGTAAACAATGCAGTTTTTGTTCACAAATTTTAAACAAAAATTTATTAAAATCCTCTGAAGGCATGCCTCACCTTTAAAGTTCTCTAAAAAAAACTCCATTTCACCAGAAAATTCACCTCAAACGCAACTCATCACACCGCCCACACTAGCGCTCCACTATCCACTATACAAAAAACCTTCAACAGGTTACTCGCAAACGAAACGTATTAAAAAAATTAAACTTTAATTTATAATTTCTCTTTCAAAAGAGCAGCGAAAATTAAAATTTCAATTTTAACGCGTCAATTTATACATCGTTAAAACTTCGCTATGCTGAAAATTTACATTTTTTCATCACTGAGCAAACTATATACAACATCCGCCCTCAACATCGTTCAGAAACCGAGCAACTTTTGTAAAAAGAAAACCGCACGAAACACGTGTAAGAAAACTTAACAAGACGTAATCTTCATTTACAAAGATTTAAACTCTACTTCAAAGAATTTTCGGCGTATTTTTCTTCTTTACAAGGTTTTAAAAAAGAGAAAATTTCCAAGGCGAAACTTCTAAGTCTTAAAATCGCCTACTGTATCGGGATTTCTCACATTACTCCGATGCTTCTTATCAGCTCGTTTTTTTTTTGGTAATTTTAAACAGTACGAAAACCGTTTTAATTAACCGCCAATTGTATCCGACAAATCAGATATCAGCCTCGAGTACATCAAACCGCAACCATTTAAAATTCAAATAAAAAAAATCAATAATTTCATTTATACCACCCAAGCAGTTGTCATTAAATTACGATTTAGTCGGCCATTTATCAGTGTTACAACGCGAGCTCATGTTAAACTCTTCCATTTATACATAAAGGTCATTCTCCTGTTATACTTGCTCGTGTGTGTGTGTTGTTTTTAATTGTATAATATACATACACACTTGACCATATACACAGGCCACATGCATTCTGAGACGCTCCAATCTTCTGTTCTTTTTTTCTCACCTACCTATTTTTCTGTTTATCAAAAAGCGTCGCCCTTTATTTCACCACAATATTGGAACTACAACCGAAAATTTTTCTACATTAATAATTAGGTTATTTGAACTATATATTTATGGAGAAAAAAAAAGGTAAAAACAAGGTCGACGGGAGTTTGCATACATTGTGAAATTAACCATCGCCTATTCTTAATGTCACGTTTTACCACTATTATTCGTATACGTCTTTCCTCACACACATAAGCTAATGATTTATTTTCTTACTATCTGTAACGGTAGTAAGATTAAGATTCTTCGGCTTTTACACATGTTTAAGTTGCAACTGTATAAGAGAAAACATTGCACCATAAGAGAGGCACAGGGAGTAATCCGCTACAACATTTCCCAAGAATAAACCACTATATTTTTACCAGGATTTATTTAAATGTCAAAATGCACAGATACGTATCTTGTTTCCTTATTCGGTACACGAAATTTACCCGAAAATTCGATAATTCATGTCACCATTTGTGGTTGCTTTTAAAAATAGTATAAAAATTAATTCGATTAATTAAAATAATTGTTTATTTTTTTGGTATTAATTTGTATTTTCCCAAACGAAAAATAAAAATTATTTTCGAATTAATCAATTATCACAATTGGAAAATTTTTTTCAAAAATAATGAAATCAAAAAATAAAATTTACATAAAAGATCTCTTGCTTTCTCTTTCCACAAAACATATAAAATTTCACATTACATTTCACAGCTTTCCAAATACATCAACAAAAATTCACGAATCACCGATAATCTCAATCATTCCCGAAACTCAGCCTAGGATCATCTCATCTCTAAATTATTAACATTACATTCACGTATGGTTTTATTTCAGCGTTTCTGGCACTGCAACCTTGACCAGAGTTATAAAACGTATAGAAAGGAAATAATATATTTATGAGAAAACAACACCGGTAAAATAGACGAGTTCTAAAAGGAGGGAAATTAGATTAGAAACGTCAGACACCGTATCTACGCATCAAGGGATGAAGAGCTTTGAGAAGCTCTAGAAGGAATTAATATTACAAACGGAACAAAATACCGAAATATTTTCACCCATAAAAACTCGTAAACTTGTTACCTTTGGAAATACTTCGATTATATGCTTTATTTATTGATTTTGATCAGTGTTAGTGACAGGAAGAACCCTTTTACTGGAAAGTTTTTCAGAAGACGTTCCGATTAATTTGCAGCATAATGTATGCCAAAAATCTTTCAAAAAAGTGTAAAAAGTTGAAAATACTCGTCAATGTTTGAAAATTTTTACTCTTGCTTCGTTCGAGCAATTTACTCGTATACCATTTTCGTAACATAGTAAATAATCGAAATTTAAATAGTTGTTAATAGAAGAAATACCACTACCCGGACCCCCCCTCACCGCTTTGAAAATCATAATAGCAGCACTTTTATGAATTTATATTTTTTCATGATTTATAAAAAAAAAACACGCATACAAATTGTCCAAGTGAATTTCGAAAATATGTTTTTATGACATAAATAATTTTTGAATATACATGTAATTATTAATAATTACCAAAAATAATGACTAATGTTATTGAATTAATTAAATTTTGAAATGAATATTGAATATTTAATTGCTCTAAACTATGTATGATTATAATTGTTAAGAACATTTTTTATGTAATTTATTTTAAATTCTTATCATAAATATTATATTGTAATACTTTTCAAATAAATTTACCATGAATTAAATTCACTTGAATAAGCTTGCTTCGAAAAATCTAATTTCAGGAACTACAGCTGCCCATTGCCTTCAAGGCGAATAGATCCAGTAGCAGGAACTTCTAAGATTAAAAACGAAAAAAAAAATTGAAATCTAAATCACCCACATTGATTTTATATTTACAAAAAAATAAATCGTTAAAATTTTATTTGACTGAATTTTTGCACAAAAAAAAATACAAGTAACTAAAATTTCCAGCTGAAAAAAATATTGAAAAATTTAGATAGTCTAAGCAATAAATTTCAATGCAATATTGCCCAAAGATCCTCCTCCCTTCTGCCTAGACTGCAATTCCCCTATCACCGTTCACCACCTCCTCATCGAATGTCCTAT